>JAQQSZ010020924.1:0-10033 GCA_028646595.1 Phalanger gymnotis
CATATTTTGCCTTGGAGCATTATACTCAGTTTTTCTGGGTAGGTGATTCTTGTTTTTAATCCTAGCTCCATTGACCTCCAGAATGTCATATTCCAAGCCCTTTGATCCCTTAATGTAGAAGCTGCTAGATCTTGTGTTATTCTGATTGTGTTTCCACCATATTCAAATTGTTTCTTTCTGGCTGCTTGCAGTATTTTCTCCTTGACCTGGAAACTGGAATTTGGAAACAATATTCCCAGGAGTTTTCTTTTTGGGATTTTTTTCAGGAGGCAATCAGTGGATTCTTTCCATTTCTATTTTACCCTCTGGTTCTAGAATATCAGGGCAGTTTTCCTTGATAATTTCTTGAAAGATGATGTCTAGGCTCTTTTTTTGATCATGGCTTTCAGGTAGTCCAATAATTTTTAAGTTATCTCTCCTAGATCTATTTTCCAGGTCAGTGGTTTTTCCAATGAGATATTTCACATTGTCTTCCATTTTATCATTCCTTTGGTTCTGTTTTATAATTTCTTGATTTCTCATAAAATCACTAGCTTCCAATTGGTCTAATCTAATTTCTAAAGTGGTATTTTCTTCAGTGGTCTTTTGGACCTCCTTTTCCATTTGGCTGCCTTTCAAGGCATTCTTCTCCTCAATGGCTTTTTGGAGCTCTTTTGACATTTGGGTTAGTCTGTTCTTTAAGGTATTAACTTCTTCAGTATTTTTTGGGTCTCCTTTAGCTAGTTCTTGACTTGTTTTTCATGGTTTTCTTGTATCACTCTAGTTTCTCATGCCAATTTTTCCTCTACTTCTCTTACTTGCTTTTCCAAATCCTTTTTGAGCTCTTCTATGGCCTGAGACCAATTCATATTTTTCTCAAAGGCTTTTGATATAGGCTCTTTGACTTTATTGACTTCTTCTGGCTGTATGTTTAGATCTTCTTTGTCACTAAAAAAGGAATGTAGAGCTTGAGTTTGAGTCTGAATTAGAATCAGTTCATTTTCGCTGCCTGTTCATTTTCCCAGCCAACTACCTGACCCTTGAGCTTTTTGTCAGGATACGACTGCTTGTAGAGTAGAGAGTACTTTGTCCCAAGCTTTAGGGTACAAGCACTGCCATTTTCAGAACTACTTCTACTGCACTGTCATGCCAGGCTCTGTCACTGCAGAGCTCCTCCTCCCCCAAGAACCACCAACCAGAAACACAATACAGATCCAAGCAGAGAACGGCAGAGAATCTGCCTTTGTGCCCACAAAATGCTCCTTGCACTCCCACCCTAATCCACTGCTAGATTCCTCCCACTGCATGAGCCAGGGGACTCAGGAAGCAGCTGATGCTGTAGCTCTGGAAGCAGCCTCAGGAGTTTCCTGCTGCTGCCACTGCCACCACCGCACCACCTCTGTCACCCCCAGGGCTGGCGGCTAGACTGCTCTGAACTTGATTCTGCAGTTTCCCCCTAACCTGTTCTTTGGTGTTTGTGGGTTGAGAAGTCTGGTAAGTGCCACAGCTCATTGATTCATGGCCCCAAGGCCTGTTCTGGCTGGCTGGTTCCAGGTCTGGTCTGTCCTGGTGCGGCCCATGCAGCACTGCCATCCGCTATGAGCACTGTGCAATACCCTTCCTGGCCACCGTCCAGGCTCTCCTGGGCTGTAGACCTGTTTTCCTCTGCTATTTTGTGGGTTCTGCAGCTCTAGAATTTGTTCAGAGCCATTTTTTACTGGTGCTTGGAGGAATTTGGGGAAGAGCTTAAGCAAGTCCCTGCTTTCCAGGTGCCACCTTGGCTCTGCCCCTCATCTGTTAATATTTCTATTCAAGGCAAAAGTCACCCAGTTAACACACATTTATTAAGTGCTTACCATATGCCAAGCATGAGCTAAGCAATGGAGAAAAGGTCCCAACTTTCAGAGAGCATACAGTCTAATGACAGAGAAAACATGGAAACAAATATGAACAAAGAAGATATATACAGTATAAATTGGATATGATCAAGAGAGGAAAATCACCATAACTGAGGGGAATCAGGAAAACTTCTTGTAGTGAAGAATTTAGTTGGGACTTGAAAGAAACCAAATAAGCTAAGTGACTGAGGCAAGAAGGCGAAATAATTTAAGGCACAGGAGATAACCAATAAAAATATCCTCAGTTAGGAGATGGAGTGTTTTGTTTTAGGAATAGTGAGGCCAGTGTCACTGGATTTCAGAATATGGAGGAGTGAGTAAAGTGCAAGAAAACTGGAAATGTAGAAGGTGAACAATTTGTAAATGACTTAAAATGGCAGATCCTTTTATATTTGATCCTGAAGGTAATAGGGAGCCACTAGAATTTATTGAATAGTAGATGACATGGTCAAGCCTATGCTTTTGGAAGAATATTGATAGCTGAGTGAGAAATAAATTGTATTGGAGAGTGTTTTGAGATAAGGAGACCGAACAACTGCCACTTTATTAGTCTAGTTCTTATGTAATCATGGCAGGGTCAGGAGAGAGAGGGCATATATTATAGAGGTTACAAAGAACTTGATGACATTTGGGGCCAGCAATGGTGTACGAGGATGGAATCCAAGTTATAAGACAGTGGTAGCTTCCAGTGTAATAAAACAAGTAGGAAGAAGAAAGGACTTAAGGGAGGGGGAGGAGGAGAATGATTTGAATTTCAACATTTTGAGTTTTATGTCTATATTATCCAATGGCAACTATAATAGAATTTCATATCAAGAATCGAGGTTAATAATATTATAAAAGAAATGTATGACTAGCAACTTGGTACATTAGTTATATAGGATGGGAAGGAAACAAAAAATAGAAAGCTCATGTGTTCCAATAGAAAGCCCCATCTAATGTCAAGTTGTTTAGAAGAAAGCCTTTAGTACACTGGACAGAGTTTCTATGGAGGATATATAGGAAGACAAGGAAAAGCCACACAGGATAAAGAGTAGATGATTTATGTTCCATTGAAGGAAGAATTCTTAGTGATATGAAAGTAAGTATTGTTACTGATGAAATGATAGAATCAGACTATTTTAGTTTTGGAAGATTCCTAATTTAAAAACTATGATTAAGCTCATTTAATCCTAACTAATACACAGACAAGAAATCGTTCCTTAGAACCAGTTGCTATTGCACATTTATTTGTTTAATTTAATTTAATTTATTTAAAATTAACATAACATAGTATGCTTACTGGTTTTTCAAACTGTAATACCAATAAAATGAAAATGTAGCCACTGATAAAACCAACTTGCACTTTGCTCAATATAAAATATACCACTTCATTGAATTGAAGATGTTTGTGTTCCATTGATACATGGCCAATGTAGTCATTAACTATTGACAACATATATGTCATAGTGATTAACATATAGTTATTATAATATTTCTAAAGAATATATTCAACGGGTATTGAGGCAATATATTTGCCATCTAAATAGTCTAACTGCCAAAACTCCACTTAAGGGCTACATTTTGGGCCCTCCTGGCTCCCAGTGAAAGTCAATGGTAATTGTTTCTCTTTCGAAGGGCAATCCTAAGGATCTTCTCCCGGTCTGATTTTATTTCTTTTTTCTAATTAAAGAGGCCATTCCTTGACTCACTTCTTAAAGAGGGCTATTCACTAAATAGGCATTACCTAAGTCAACGTGAGAACCTGAAAATGCCTTAGCCTAAAGGGGCCAGAATCTCCCATTGCATCCTTGACCATCTCCGGTTGCCTTGATGAACATCAGGCCACTGGACCAAGAAGGCTCTGGAGGAGAAAGTGAGGCTGGTGACCTTGCACAGCCCTCCCTCACTCAAATCAAAGTCAACTGCAAGTCATGTCATCACTTTCCTGATATCATGGTCCTCTTCCAAAATGAAAGACAATCACCACCTGTGAGTAGTGCCAGCTGCCTGAATAGGGAGCCAGCCAGTTGAGTAATTCAACTCAACCTCTCCCTCTCCTTCTGTCTAAAGGAAGGTAAATTTTGATGGCTGGAAGCTCCCCAGATAACTCAGGGTTTACTGGCTAGATTCCTGAGGCATTACCTCACTCAACTTGAGAACCTGAAAAGTCCTTAGCCTAAAAGGGCCAAGGTCTCCCATTGCATCCTGGTCCATCTCCATTCATCCTAATCAATATCAGGCCAATGGACCCAGATAGCTCTGGAGGAGAAAATGAAACTGGTAAACTTGCACAGCCCTCTCTCACTCAAATCAAAGTCAACTGCAAGTCATGTCATCATTTTCCTAATGTCCTGGTCCTCTTCAAAAACAAAGGACAGACACAAAAACAAGTCTAATGATATAGATTTTTATTTCAAAAATATTTTCACAAGTGTTAGAACCTTAAATCCAGTTGTTGAGATTTGAGATGTGATCTGAGAATAGTTCTTGAAAGAAATATACAGGAAGTAACTGTGTGAATGCATAATATTTTATTTACCAAAATATACTTATTTTGTCCTGTAGTATGATTTTCATATACTACCATTTTCCTCTTACATTAATCACTTTATATACATTTATTAGGCAGTTATTATATGGCAGGTACTGTACTAAACACTAGGGACACAAAAAAGATAAATGATAGTCCATGATCTCCAAGAGTTTACAGTCAAATGACTTTATTATATCTAGGAAATCAGTGATTAAAAATATAGCATAACAGTTGTACTCCAGGGGATAAAAACACTTCTATCAAAACTACATTTGTCTAAAACACATCAGATCTAGAGGACTGAAAGCACACATATACGCCACAAGTGTATGATTATTTTTCTCCATCTCTTATTTTCTTCATATCTATTTGTCCATTCATTCTTTAACTCAATATAAAGACAATCCACCATTTCTTCAACTTAAAAATGAGTTTTGTGACTAGAATTCAGATGAAAGTTGGTTCTTTGGAACTCAGAACACATTACATATAGTAGTTAAGTTCTCTGGCCAGCCCCCCAAAGCTTTTACAACCTGAGTTGGACTCTAGTCCTAGTCATTTTAATGGTACTGAAATACTACCAAAAGTCATTTCCATTATGTACTGTGGGATGGCCTGGAAATCCAACAATAATACATATATATGAGAATTTAGTCTGATGAAAGTAGGGTAAGTGGATATCATTGTGGATACAGACCAAGTGTGAGTCTTGGTGTCAAGGAGACTTGAATTCAAAACTTGTCTCAGACGTGAATTGTGTGTTAAAGAACAAGTCACTCAACCCTCTCAAGCTTTTATTGCTCATTCTTAGAATTCAATTAGATTCAATAAACATTCATTAGGCAACTGTTCTGTGCCCAGTATTGTGCTAAGCACTAGGGATACAAATAAGAAAAGAAAGATAGTACCCCACCATCAAAGAGCTTACAGTTTTATGGGGGATAACACATATAGAGAAGCTGGAAGGGGTGGGGGGGGGGGTGGAAGGGAGGCCACAAGGGGGCATCATGGTGCATAGAGTTCAAACCAAGCAGAACTGCATATATAAAGTGATATTAGCTGGAAAGTCCAGAAAGCTTTAGGAGGGGTTAAGTACTTCACCCTCAGTCCTCCAATTAGAGGGGATACAATAGGGATAATAATATCATCTACTTCAAAGGGTTGTTGGGAGGTTCAAATAAGATAATGTATGTAAAGCACTTAGAAAATCTTAAAGTGATATATAAACATTAGGAGGAGGAGGAAGAGGAGCAGGAGGAGGAAGAAGAGGAGAAGAAGAACTAATATTTTAATAAAATGGTTATTTTTAACTTGAAGAATTCTACATACAACTTGTACATAATGTTCAATAAATGTATCTAAGTAACTCTGAATACCTGACAGAATAAGAAATATATAGAATTTTGCTCTCTGTGCCATTATGGATAGAAATATATCCACTTTGAGACTACCAATACATAATTCTATGAGCACATTTAACTTCAAGATTTTCTAACCACAAATCCTAGGTTTTCTAACCTAAGAAATTCCATTTATTCAGTTTTACAAACAGATATTGCTACCTTCTTCTTTGATAGGATGATATGAGGATTGCAGTGGTAGGGCATGTCTCTAAGACTACAAATAAAAAAAAGAGTTAGGATGACATAGTTTCTGTGAGGATGTATTATCAGAGAGGACTGTAGAATTTCCTGCCTGGAAGTTGTTTCTTACATGCAAGAACACTCTCAAAAATTTGTTTGGACTGATGATTCTTTAGTATTTTGAGAAATTTGGAATGAAATAAAAGGGATTTTTAAAGTAAAACTATACAATGATGTTTATGCAAATGGTATTTTAATAGCTTTGTGTTGAATTTGCCAATTTTCCTATTTGGAATGTTATTATTTTACAATGTTGCTCATATTCAGGGATGACTGAAACCCAGATCTCAGAAATAGCCTACTTTACAAAACAACACATACTATTTTGCAATCATTGATCTATTTTAGATTATAAGGCTTAATATAAGAAGATTTGAGAATGATGTTATAGTAAATAATTGATTTTTAAATATTATTTATGCTGTAATCAGACTATTATTTTTCAAATGAAACCTTTCTCCTTTGTATTTCTATGTTTAGTGGAATCTAAATGATGTTACTTAATGGACACCATAAGCTATTGTATTTGAGACTTTTAAGTCAATGAAGTTTTTCTATTTAATCTTTTAATTGGAACGGAAGTTATTCTAGCTTAGACTAAGTCATTTAGAATCTAAATTTAAGACCAAATACCCATCTAATCCAGAAATTCCCTCTACAACATCTTTGCCAGATGGCCAGTCAGCAACTTTTCTAATTTTCCATCTTTAATTTTTAATAAGGATATTTTGTGGATACAACAGTGATAACATTTTCCTATAACAGTAAAAGGATATAATATTTGAAACTTTGCATGAGATGTTAAGATTAATTAATTAAAATTCTCACAATATATAGCACAGTAAGTACATTATCAAAGCTTTTATTGCATTTACAGTCATTTTGGTTACTAAGAATGGGAAAACGTTTCCATTGAAAATCTTCTTGCAGATATTTCCTACAAAAGATAATTGCCCCTTTTAAACCAGTTTTGTTTTATTTTGCTTGCAGTGGTACCGTCAACATATTTCCTCTAGAGTGTTTTTGGGACACTCCCACCATTTATGTAATAGAGCTTTCCTTTCAGTAATATTCTCTCTGTGAGGAAGAGGTTGAGTGGTGAAGGCACTAAAGGGAAGAGATATCCTCTTTGGTTTATTTTGGAGTTGATTAAAGGTAAGAGTTCTCCTCTGAAATGTTTTCTCTAGGGTACGGGATTTAAGCTATTCTTCACATTCATCTCTCTGGCTCTTCTTCAAGATACATAACAATCTAATTGGACATCTATCTTCTTTATTGTTCCATATCTTCACAATAATATTTTAAAAGTAAATCATCTCTGATAAAAATCTTGAGAGGAATAAATATAAAATCAATTGAATTCTTAAAAGTTAATAAAAATCACCATGGTATATTGGACATAGTGCTAGATTTGGAGGAAGAAAAAAACAAAGTTTAAAAGCAGTTTCTTAAGATGATTGTTCTTCAATCTTTTCAGTCACAAAGACCTTATTTGGGTTTTCTTGGCCAAGATACTGGAGTGGTTTGCCATTGCCTTCTCCAGCTCGTTTTATGGATGAATAACTGAGGCAAATAAGGTTAAGTTACTTGTCAAAGGTCACACAGCCAGTAAGTGCCTCAGGTCACATTTGAACTCATAAAAGAGTCTTCTTGAGTTTAGGCCCAGCACTCTATCCGCTGTACCACTTAGCTCCCCTATCTCTTAATATAGATGGGAAATCGCTAGCTAGCTAGCTAGCTAGATATGGAAAGAAAACACATAAAAAATGCTAAAAATTTGGTGGGGGAATGGGAATGATGAAAATACCTTGTGTTTGTTGTTTAGTTATTTTTCAGTCATGTCTGACTCTTCTTGACCTCTTTTGGGGTTTTCTTGCCAAAGATACTGGAGTGATTTGCCATTTCCTTCTCCAGCTTATTTTGTAGATGAGGAAACTGAGGCAAATAGGTTTGAGTGACTTACACAGGCTCACAGAGCTAGTGAGTGTCTGAGGCTGGATTTGAACTCAGGCCTTCCTGACTCCAGGCTTATACTGTCTGCTGTGTGCCCTAGCTGCCCCAGATATTTATGTGTTGAGTAAGTACTATGTACAGACTCTTGTGTTAGATTCTGAGAACATGAGTACTAAGAAAGAAATATACTCTACTTATAAAGTTTCTTCATTCTGGGTGGGGGGAAGTATATATTAAAACATATATAGCATATGTATACATCTACGTGCGTATGTATACATGTGTTTATGTATGTGTACATGTACATGTATAAGTACATACATACACATATGTGCGTATATGTGTATATGCATGTATGTACAAATGCATAGTGAGTATAATGGAGCTCCAGTAAAACTTCAGTAAGAGCTGAAGTTCTGATAAGCAGAGACACTGAAAGGTAAAAAGGAAAGACCTAAGAAAATAGACAGTGCCCACCCTGTGACTTAATCCAGCCATCTCAGTGATAGATTGCCTTGTTCAATTAAGACGGCACAAGTTGGGAGGAGCAAACGTAGCTGAGCTGCTTCAGGAAAGACCCTATTCCCTGCAAAAACCTACCCAGCTGAACTGAGGAGCAACTTGTAGTGAATCATGAGACCCAAGCAGAAAGACAAAAGACATCGTTGCTTTGAAATACCTGTCTTATGAGTTGCTCAACCACATAACCCCTCACTTCCATTGTCCTTTAAGTTTTATGTGCCCTTTAAGTCTTTGTTCTTCTTGCTCTCTGGAAATATTTGTATGGGACCATGCCCTTGGTTTTTAGGGAGAAATGTTTTGAAATTACTGCCCTTGTAGTAGGAATACTCCCTCTCCATAGAGTCATCCTTAGAACCCAAGTAGCAGTAGCTGCCACCCCTCAGATGATTTTATGAAAACTTGACTGTGTGAGTGGAGAGAGTAAGCAATAATTGGAGGTAAGACATAACATAAATAAATATAAAAGTATAAAAGTAATAATTTAAATAGAAGATAGTTTGAGAGGGAGGGCACTAGCAATTAGGGAGATCAAGAAAGGTTTCATGCAGAAGATGGTGCTTAAGTGATGTCTTAAAGAGAAAAATAGAGTGCATTCCACATGTGAGAGAGCTAGTGCAAAGGCATAGATATGAGATGGAGTGTAGTATAAGAGAAATGTAGAAAGTTAGTTTGTCTAAAACACAGAATGTGTCAGGAAGACAAAAATAATTTGTTGGGACAGCTAGGTGGTGCAGTGAGTAGAGCACTGGCCCTGGAGTCAGGAGGACCTGACTTCAAATCTGGCCTCAGACACTTGACACACTTATTAGCTGTATGACCTTGGTGGGCAAGTCATTTAACCCCAATTGCCCTGCCTTACCCCCTCCAAAAAATAAAAATAAAAACCAGAAGACCTTATACTTTGTCCTAGAGATGATAGTCTCAGGGAGGTTAAGTGACTTATCCAAGGTCATACAACTACATTTCAGAATAAGGATTCAGATCATCACTGTATGACATTGTCTCCCAGAGAGAAAAACAAAAGTATAATTTCTATAAAAATGACTTTAATTCACTTCAAATAATACTTTTCTAGCACTTGGTAAAGTGTTTGGCACAAAGCAGGTACTTAAGAAATGTTTACTGACTAGTGACTGACTATAAAATCACCATAACATTTTAGCTGGGTAAGGCAGATAACCAGTGTAGCCTTACTATCAATAAATTACTAACAAACATGTTCCACTTATTGAATTCTTCAGTCTTTCTCACTTTAAATGTAAGCTTTTAAGGCATACAGTAGAGAAATGTTTCCTTGTTGCTAGCCTTCTAAGTTAATTTGACAGAACTATTTCCTCTAAAAATGATTTAACTTTTTATTTAGGGTCGATTTTTAATTAGATCTAAAATTTTGCCACGACCTCGTGTGTACACTGTTTTTA
Source organism: Phalanger gymnotis (assembly GCA_028646595.1). NCBI lineage: Eukaryota > Metazoa > Chordata > Mammalia > Diprotodontia > Phalangeridae > Phalanger > Phalanger gymnotis. The sequence goes on from JAQQSZ010020924.1 coordinate 9,932, forward strand.
TCTGCCTCTCATTCGTATAAGTAATTTTAGACATGTTAGAGTCTCTACGTCCACAAAGAAAACTGTAATTTATCCTTATTAGTCTCCCTGTTTAAAAAAAAA
>JAQQSZ010020925.1:0-10033 GCA_028646595.1 Phalanger gymnotis
CTTAGGGAGGGTGGATGGGAAGGGAAGAGGGGAGAGAATTTGGAACTCAAGGTTTTAAAAAAATAGATGTTCGAAAGTAAAAAAGTTGTTTTTTTTTTCATGCAACTAGAAAATAAGATGCACAGGCAATGGGGCATAAAGATTTATCTTGCCCTACAAGAAAGTAAGGGAAAGGGGGATGGGAGGGGAATGGGGGGATGGAGGGGAGGGCAGACTGGGGAACAGGGCAACCAGAGTGTACTCTTGGAGTGGGGGCGGGGTGGAAATGGGGAGAAAATCTGTAATTCAAATGCCTGTGAAAATCAATGCTGAAAACTAAACATATTAAAAAAAAAGAATTTATTTAAAAAATCCTGAATTTAATAGATGATTCAATATACAAAAACCAAGAGAAAGATAAGGTACATACCAAAGACTGATTATAAGGGGTTCATAACGACAGACTATTTACCTTTTATATATGTAAAATGTGTGTCTAAGATTCTTATCAATAATTTGTGAGCTCATAAGATTGGGGTAAACCTGACTGTGATATGAATTTAAAAATAAAACCATTTAGGAACAGCTAAAAAAAAAGAAAAAAGAAAAGTGGGAATGTTCTATCAAGGAAAAGTTCAAGACAATGTCAATAATTCACAAAGAACTCTGTTTTCCAGGCTTTATGTGTTAAGACAACATAAAAGATTTGAAACATAGAATGATAGAGACAGACTAGCTGTTGAATTTTGAGGTTGGCCTACTTACACGATTTAAGAATAGTTTTGATAGAGAAGGAAAAAGGATAAATATAAGGAAACCTAACCTTTTCAAATTGGGTCTTGCACAAAATTCTTACATCTGCCTTTAAAAATAAAACTTTAGATAGTTATTCAAAGATTCTGCTCAGAATAAAAGCTAGAGAAATGTATTTTCTATGAGATATTGATTTTGGTTTAAGGCTTTCAAAACCTTACTGTAGCTTAAATTAGAAAACACAATGGAAAATGATATTTAATTTGAATAGCATACAGGAGTTTGAAATTCAAGGGGATTTTTAATATTTTTCCTGAATTATTGCATTTAGTTTGAGTAAAAACAAAGATCAATTATGGAGCAATGTGTGTATCCATCTCATCTTCTATGTGTACATCCCTAGAAAGTATACTAAGTCAGCGAATTTGTCCACAGCATTCAAAATTTCTTCATTTGCTATAATCAATGATTTTTCATATGGATAGTGTGGTGCTAGCTAGTGGAGAACCTCTCTTTTCTTTGTGTAAATTGTCATGACAAAATCGCCACAAGCAGCAGAGAATCAACCCATATTCTGTGTATGTGTATAAACACATACACATATATGCGACTGCACATATATACACAAATATATAGATAGAAATATAGAAAGATAGGTGCCATATCATGTACTTTTTAGGGTTTTTTGGAATATTTGTGTGCATGGGAGATGCAGCTGGTTGTATCTTGAGTCTCCTTACTCCAACATTTACCTAATGCTTCCTCCCCAATCCTCCTTAATTAATTCTCTTATGTAATTATTTAGGAAATGATTTTTATTTCTCCAACTATACTGGAGTTTTGGTAAATATGGTCTTAAAGGAGATAAAAGATTTATTTTTTAATAATGCTACATTAAACCAGAAGGAGTGTCTAGTTATTTAATTCATGACAAAGTGATCTTTGATTTTATATGTCTGATATTCAAAAATAACAATTTACACCATATAATCCACTTACATACTGGGAGAGCTATGCTTATTATTATTTTTGCCACAATCAGGCTTTGATTCACTTCTTGCTATATTTAATGCTCTCTCTAGACTTTGTGATCATTCCATAAAATTTTACAAAATCCTCCCTAACTTTGGTTTGCTTCTCATCTAGGCAGCAAAATGTATAGAGTTTTAAGATCAGAGTCAAGAATAGCTGAATTCAAATTTGACATCGGATGCTCACTGGCTGTGTGACCCCGTGCAAGCAGCTTCACCTCATTTCCTTTATATGTAAAATAAGGATAATGATAGCACCTACCTCCCTGTAATTAAGGATTCAAGGAGGATCAAACGAGAAAATGTTTGTAAAGTACTTAGTTTAGTGCCTGGTACATATTAACGGCTATAAAATGTTTTTTATTATTATTTGTAACGGGACGAGTTAGAGCCGACCCCAAAACATCGTTGGACCTCCGCGCCCAGAACCAGCTGAGATAACCTCAGCGCTCTGAGGTATGGGAGGAACGAGATGCAGTTTGGAGGAAGGGTCTCGCCTTGTTGGCAACGTGGTGCAGGGTTCTTTTCCGGGTTCACCTGTGCACAGGTGAATCATGAGGAGAGCGCGGGAAAGAAAGGGGAGAAGAATAGGAGGAGAACAGGAGAAGAATAGGCAGAGAGTAGGCGGACCAAGGCAGTCCTAGTGCTACGTAATAAAGGCTATAAAAATCTGTTCACTGACTTAATTAAATGGAGCTGCTTACCACCTCAGCTTCCTGCCTCATGCATTGCCCGCGAGATCAGGCCTTTGCTGGACAAAGGCCTGGGAGTATGGGGTAAGAGAATTCCCCAGCAATTATTATTGTTATTCTTCTCCTTTATACTTCTGTTATAGAATGCAGTTATATTCACCAAAAAAGACTATCTGATTTGTAGTGAAGATTTCTTTTTTTCCTTTTTTATTACTAAAATAAATATACAAGAAAAGAAAAAAGAAACATTATAAAATTAATTACTGAAATTTAAATACAAAAAAAGAAAAAAAAAGCTTGTCATGTGTGCAGCAGGGTGTAAAATAGCATTTTAAATATACAGCAATGAATTTCCATTTCAAGAAAGCCTATACAATACATCCTACACTTTGTATTGAGAGCTGTCCATCTTTTCTCTGCTTCCTTGAAAGTGAAGATTTCTATACTGTCAGTCAGTGTTTCTGCCCTTTAAAGTTTTTTTTGGTTTATTTTTGTTGTTGTTTACAAAGGCAAACAAACTAAAAAAATAAATGGCCAAGTTGCTTGATCATATGCTATCTTAATGATCCATTGAAGTCTTTCATTTCTCCTCAAAAAGATTGACTGTGCTCCTGAGTAATATTTTTCCCCTTACTCTGACCATTTGTTTCTGGAGCATTACTATAGTTGACTTGATTGAAACCAATTTGTTGCCACTTTGTCTCTTGTGTATCTTCCCTATATAGTAGTCCACAGGTGCAGCTTATCTGTTTTGACAAACAATGCATCACAGTCCCCCACAGAGCCAAACACAGTTCTTTTTCACCCGATGTAGTCATTTTATCTTAGCTTTTCTTTTCTTTTTTTGAGGCAGTGTCAGGAAGGCTCATTTGCTCTTTGTTTTTGAACCCCAGGAAAAGAAATTATTTGTGGTTGCTAGTAAGAAGTCAAAGGACAGGGCAGAAAGAATTCTAGAATTGTGGAGTTATATGGGGTTTTAGAGGTCTTCTGGCTTATAATACAGTAGAGCCAGCATTGTAAAATAGAACAAAAATGTATTTAAAATCAGAGAACTTTACTTCAAAAACTTCTTTTATAAATGCTTGCATGATCTTAGGCAAGTCATCAAAGTTTTTGGTGGTTCGGGTTTCCCATATTTAAAAGGTAGTGGGACTAGATGTTCTCAAAGATCCCTAATAGCTTGAAATCTGTGATCCGTCTGAATCATGAATTTTATTTATATCAATGACAATAACAAAAAAAGCCCATAATCTAGAAATCACTGGAAAAATATGATTATGAAGTCTTCCCCTGGAGCTGTAATTCCATTTTCAGATAGCCTTTATTTTTGGAAGGTTGATCGATTTTTTGCCTTATTTCAAACAAAAAATAATATCTCATGGTTATTTCTACCCACTGCTCTTCCAAGTGGTGGTGAATGAGTCTAATTTTTGTCCTTTCTCAGATCCCTTCAAACATACTTAAGACTGCTATTGTGTCTCCTATAGCTTCTAGTATTCATGATAAATAATATTTAGCATTTATAACGTGCTTTAAAGTTTACTAAGCATTTAGAAATATCTCAATTCTTCTTCACAGTCCTAGATATAATAGGCATTATCATTTTCCCCAACTTATGGATGGAGTGAGGCAGAGGTTAAATGCCTTGCTCAGGGTCATGCAGCTACTAAGTATCCGAGGCTTCACTTGAACTCGTATCATCCTTACCACAGGTTTGACACTTTATCCACTGAAACACCTTTCGATTAATTTTTTCAACTAATTTCAACTAATTTTTACGTCTTTCTTTCAAATTTACTCACCATTCTGATTGCCTTATTCTATAATTTCACAATGTAGTTCTTGAGCATGATACAGAAAAATGAAAACAATACTTAACATCTGATCTGATCAGAGCAAAGCTGGGTCTAGGAATGAATGATGTCAGAGCTTATGCTTTTGGGACATGGGTAACAAGCATTATTTTAGCCAGACAGATTCAACCTTATTATCTAATAACCTAGAGGATGGGCCCAATGAGTTTTAAGCATGTTGGCCTTTGTAAGTGGGGTTTCTCTTTCCACAGTAAACCTCAGTCAAATTATAAAATAAAGGGAAGCTTGTCGTTATCAATTTTCCTTGGTCCTTGCTGTACCTCCTCTCCCTTTGCAGTGTCAGGTCCCATAAGTGTAAAGTGAATACACTTCCTAAGTCTGCTTTCCCTCTCTTGGTAGCCCATGTTTTTTGTCCTTTATTTTTCTCCTAATGAAAGTTTAGGAATTCTGTGACTCTTCTTTTCATATCCTTTACCTTTTTAGGTTTAATCTAATAAACTAATACAAACAATAATTTCATAGGATTTGGAGCAAGAAAAGACATTGGAAATCTTCCACTGCATTTTACAGATGACCCAAGATAGGGAACAAATGCCAAAATCAAGATTTAAAGTTATATCCTTTGCTTCCAAACTCAATAACTTGTTCAAGCTGGATCAATTCACCTTCTTCTTATATCTTCTATCCCCTTTATCCCACAAGAGTGCTCTCCATTTATTTTAAATTGAGGAGCCCCATAAAAATTTTCTATTAAATGAGCAAACATTAATATATGTGTATTTACATTTTAGTGATCATATATGTGTGTATACATACATATGATATTTACTATTAATTAGTGTATCATAAAACTTATGCAAAAATAAATTATGAATTAAATAATATTTGATTCTAAAGTTAATAAAGTATAACAGGGATTTTGATAAATTAGAGAGTAACATATTCAGAGATGCATAGCAAAATCACGTTGGCACCTTTGAGTAGAGTGGACTGAATAAGAGAGAAACATGAAATAGGGATACCAATAATTAAGAAGCAATTGATATAATCTGCATTAGAGGTAAAGGTCTGAAGTCTGAGTATGGAACAGAGAATAGCTGTGATAAATATTTTAGAGATAGAAATGACAGTATTTGTCAAATTACTATATATACATACAAAGATAGATAGATAAATAGACTGACTGACAGAAAAATGGAGTGAGTAAGAAAGAGGATTTGAGATAACACCAAGGTGGCAAAGGATGACTGAAAGAGTGAGTGTTGCTCTTGATAGGTATAGGAAAGTTTCAAAGAAAGTTGAGTTAGAGAGATGGGTAATGTAATGTGAGTTGTCATGCAAATTATGACACATCCATACCCATACAATGTGGGGCTACTTCCTTCCTCCAAAAATAAAAGTAGGGAAGAGAGGATACAGTAGTCAGGTATCTTGTTCATTAGTCCATTACAATAACCACACAATTATCTTCTAGCTCTTCTTACTCCATTTTGCCTTCTTAGTTCATATAGGTCTTGCCATGTATGTTTGTTTATTTGCTTTTTTTCTAAAATGCCTCCATTCTTTATGATTTGTTATAGCACAAAAGTACTTCAAATCATAGGCAACAACATTTTTAGTTGTTCCCAAGTTGATGAGCAATCCCTCAATTTCTAATTCCTTGCTACCACAAAAAGAACTGCTATAAATATTTCTGGACCTTTTTCTTTGATATCTTTCTGATACAGAGTTAGTAGTGGTATTGCTGAATAAATTGGTATGCATAGTTTTATAACTCTTTGGGCATAGTTTCAAATTGTTCTCTATAATGGTAGAATCAGTTCATTACTCCACCAATAGTTCATTTATGTACCTATTTTCCTTCATCCCCTCCAGCATTTGTCACTTCATATAGGAGTGAGATAGTAATTCAGAAGAGTTGTAATTTGTCTTTTTCTAATTAATAGTGACTTAGAGCATTTTATATGATTGTAGATAGTTTTGTTTTGTTTTTAAACTCCCTGTTCATATCCGTTGACTATCAGTTGGAAAATGGTTCTTATTTTTTTAAATTTGACTCAGGTCCTTTTATGTTTGAGAAATAAAGCCTTTAAAAGAGAAACTTGCTGTATTTTTAATGTTATTTCATCGCCGATGATACCTTTTAGCAAAAGTTAGTTTCCCTGATTATTTCTTTCAATTAGGTCTATTTTTGCTTTTGCTTTAACTGATATCAAGATTACCACCCTTGCCCTCTTCACGTCAGCTGAAGCATAATAGACTCTGCTCCAGCCCTTCACTTCGAATTTGTATGTGTTTCTCTGTCCAAAGTGTGTCTCTTGTATAAAACATAATGTTGAATTTTGTTTCCACTCCATTCTGCTATCCACTTCCATTCTTTGGGTTGTTTCATCCCTTTCACATTCACATTCATTATAATTTCTTGAAATATGCCTGTTTGTTTTTATCATGACTTTCAGGTAGTCAAATATTTCTTGAATTATCTCTCTAAGATCAAGATCTATTTTCCAGGTCTGTCATTTTCTGATGAGATAAGTCACATTTTCTTCTATGTTTTTATTCTTTTGACTTTGTTTTAATGGTTATTAATGCCTCATAGAATCATTAGTTTCCACTTGCTCAGTTCTAATTTTCTATGCTATTTTCTTCAGTGAACTTTTGTACCTACTTTTTTTTGGGTAATTTTATTTTTAAGGGGTACTTGTCTTCAATGAACGTTTGTGCCTTTTCTACTCTTAGCTGATTCCTTTTAAGGTGTTATTTTCTTCCAGGTTTTTTTTTTTTGGGGGGGGGTCCTTTACCAGCTGGTAATTTTCTTTTGACAATTCTCTTAATCCACTCTCATTTCTCTTCCAAAAATTTTCTCTACCACTCATATCTTTCTTTGACTCTTCCAGGATTTTTTATTAGCTTTGGGCCAATTAGTATTTTTATTGGGGCTTTCCTTATAGCTGTTTTCTTGTTCTAATTTTATATCTTGGTCTTCCCTGCAACCTAATAGCTTTTAATCGTAATATTATTTTTATTATTTTTATTGTTGTTTGATCATTTACAAGCAATTTTTCCCCCACTGAACTTTATTTTAAGTGATTTTTTGCTCACATGGAGAGTACTTGTCCAAGGTGCTGGCTTTTTCTTCATTGCTGTTTTCAGAAGTAATTCTGGGGTTCTGTAAGTTTTCAGTGCTTGCAAGCTGTTATCCTGAGAATAGTGTGGTCACTGCTCTCTTGGTTGCCTATGGCCTTTATCCAAGAAGGGCTCCTGCTTCCCTGCCCTCACAAATACTATTGCTTGTCTTGGCCCTGGAACCATGATTTCCTGCAGTCATAAGTGTTAGGCCTTTTGTCCCTGGAAGTTTGACCAGAGCCTCTGATCAGCCTGGTCACAAAGGCTCTTCTCTACCCTAGAACTACAACCCAGAACTGCTTACAAATAAAAATGTTAACAAAAAGTGCCAGCTGCATCCTATGACAACAAAGAGTCCCCTGTAATCTATCTCTGACCAGTTGTCTCACCCTCTGTTCCTCTCTGGGCTGAGAGTTCCCCAAGTTCCTGATGCTACTGTTGTAATAGCCACCTCCAAGAACCACTGCTGGTGCTCCTGCCACATACTTGTCTTATAACCACCCAAGTGTTACAGATTTCTCCTGAAGATCTCCTAAGTTGTTTTGTGTTCAAAATATATCTCCCTTTGACCTTTTGTTGGTGTTATCTCTTCCAAAATTCGATTTGAGGAGTTATTTTAAAGTTGTTTGTAGGGGAATATTTAGAGAGTTCATCTGGATGCTGGCCTGTACTCTGCCATCTTGGCTCCACCCCAATGTAAATAAATCCTTGTTGATTGGTATTCATTATAAAATATAAAGGAATATCTTAGTTTTTTTGAGCATTACATTTTTATATTTCTGTATTGCTAATACTACTTGTTCTCCTATTAGGTCCTTGACTCTTCTCTAGCTGTGGGGGAGTACATATGTATGGAATTCTTGTACGGTTTTAGTAATAAAATTATGAGGCTCCTCATCAATAATATTGAGATAATAGCTCCATTTGATCCCTGACAGAGGACACCTTCCTGTGGTGTTGACAACCTAAAAGAATTGATGTCCCATGATGACTTTATGACGTCTAATGAATGGGGTCTGATGTGGTCGCTGTTGGCCCATTACCTTTGAAGATACAAATAACTACTAGAAGAGGAATGAGCCAATTTCCTTCATATTAAAGTACAAAAAGGAAGGTAATCTATAGCTATCTGGATGTTTTATCACTGAACTGGACTTGAAGTTCAAATAGAAACTTTCTCTTCTTTGTTAAAAAGGTGAGGTTTTCTTTTATGTCTTTTTTTTTCCTCTGCGGAACTACTCAAAATAAATGATCCTCTCCAAATCTTGCCTAGCAATCTTTTCTTTTAAAGACTTGAAATAGTGAATTATTCTCTTTCCTGAAAATAATTCTAGAAACATGGGCTGAACAAAGCTATCTTTCATATAAGAAAATAGTTCAAAATACACGGTTGTGTCAAAGCTTGGCTTAAGTGAGAAATAACAGTTTCCCCCCTCCCCCTCCCCAAACACATGGGAATTATCAGATCATGGAGAGAGTTCTACTCAAGTTAGATAATGAAAGAAAAATTGAAGGAGAGAGTATGATAAATCAAAGGTTTCAAGGGCATTTTCAGGTGCTTACAGGCTGTTCTCTTCAAAGAAAGCCCAGCTTATAACTATGATAAAATGACATTGAAACACACAATTAAAGGTTTTATTACTCACTAGTATGTGAATATGTATGAATATTCACATGTATATGTATAGAAGTAGAAGTAGAGGAAGTAAAGAAAGTTAATATATTTAAAGGTTTTATCTTGGATCCAGATATTTTGTTGATAGCTGATTCATAAAAGAGCTCATACTTTCAAGAAAATGTTGAACTAGAAATCAGAACATATCACAAATTTTTGTGTGTTTTATGAAAATAAAACTTATGGCTTGTTTCAAGTCTTTTGTACCATAATTTTGATAATAAAAACTCTATAAATTTAAATTCATTCATTCAATAATTGTTAAGTTTTTTTACATGAATTGTGCTAGGATATAAAGATAAAAAATAGAGTCCCTTTATTTAAAGAAATTTTAATATATAATATATAATGTCATGCAAACTAATAGTTATGATGGAAGAAAAATATTATTTGGAAATGGGTAACTTTTCATACCAAATGTAATGATGGGATTTCTTAGATGTCATGACTCAAGAAAAAGTTATCCAAGTTGGAAGTTATTATATAGGTCCATATTGATACAAGACCTCTAATTTCTTTAGCCCCTACTGATGTTTACTTTTACTAGTCAGCCATAAGGTGAAATTATTATTTTTTAGTCTGCCTTCTTTTATTTTTTTTATTTTTATTATTTTTTATTTATTTAATATTTTTAGTTTTCAGCATTAATCTTCACAAGAGTTTGAATTACAAATATTCTCCTCATTTCTACCCTCCCCTCCACTCCAAGATGGCATATATTCTAATTGCCCTGTTCCTCAGTCAGCCCTCCCTTCTGTCACCCCACTCCCCCCCATCCCCTTTTCCTTTACGTTCTTGTAGGGCAAGATAGATTTCTATGTCCCATTGCCTGTATATCTTATTTCCTAGTTGCATGCAAAAACTTTTTTTTGAACATCTGCTTTTAAAACTTTGAGTTCCGAATTCTCTCTCATCTTCCCTCCCCACCCACCCTCCCTAAAAAGGCAAGCAAATCAACATAGG
>JAQQSZ010020926.1:0-10033 GCA_028646595.1 Phalanger gymnotis
TTTGTGGTATCTCAGCATCCACAGGACAGGAAAAAGAGCCTGTGTACAAAACTTATATATCCAGATAAATTTATTGAAGAATAGTTTTCAGCTAATTTCCTGAGTGTAGATTATAATATGATATATATTCTTTAGGCAGACTGTGCATCTGTTGTAACCATTTTGGCAAAGGACATTGGGCTTAAATTATGCACATATATGTGTGTCCCAGATCACACTCAGCCTGAAAAATGGGATCTGTGAGTTGGCTTTCATATTTGTTTTTCAATGTTACTATGGTGATGAATAGTGTGCTTAATTTTGTAGTTGGAATAATTCTTACATGTAAGGTTGCATATGTTTCTCACTCTAACAGTTGCTCGCATTTGGTGCAATAATTATAACACTGTCACTAACAAGCCATTAGTTAGAATATCGAACTAGCAATTTGGGAGAATTTGTGACATAAATAAATTTAATCTGTTGAATTGCCTTTCCTTGCTAACTAGTGGAGCCTGTTCCATTCAAGCAAGCTTTCAGCCTTTCCATTGGCTTCAGAACTGTGCTACCCTTGTATGCTTTACATTTGCAGTTGAGGAAGTGAGGGGGAGGGTAAAGAAAACTGAGAAAATCTTTCTGCTAAGGAAGACTACAATTACTCATGTTTTTAAGTTTTAGAGAATCATTTCATTGTGTTCACAGAATCTGTGATAGTGGGTGAGTTTTTTTAGGCTACATCTCCTATTAAAAATTAAAAACAATTTTGAAATAGTATAAAATATTATAAATTTTAAGAAAGACACAAAACCAAAATACTTCTGGAACTGTTTTCTTATCAGTGCTGCCTCCTTGTCACATCTGCCAAATTGGAGTTTGAGAGTTTCCCATGTAGGGTCAGGGTCCTTAAAAAGAATCCCAGCTGTCCAAAACCATAGAAGGCTAAATAAGATCTTAAATTAGCCAGGAAAATAAGAACTTGACCTAGGCACAGTAGGTCCTCCTGGGAAATTTAAATAGCGAAACATTGTCCATTTGAACTTGAGAACAAGGGCTATACATGTTGCTCATTTTACTATATATTTAAAAGGAACAGCAAATTGTACATGATAGATTTGTAGTTTCATGTACAATCATCTTTTGTATTATATTGTGTTATGGAAATGCTTTATTTCATAAATTAAAAAAATTAAAATTAAAATAAAAGAAAGGGCTTGTTAAGCAAAATGATACAAATGAGATGGGGTAAAATATTTAGATCAGTGATTTTAGAGCAGCTTCAATTGCTCCATCCATTTAGGCAAAAAAGACTAATATGCTAAATGGCAAAATATATTTACCTAGTAATTAAGATAAATTCCTTAAGGATTTCTACAAGGCAAGATTTTGGTCACCTCCCCTAAAGTTAGCTTCCCTAAAGCTAACTGTTCCTCTTATATTCTTCATCCAGTGAGAGATGATCATGGAACATGGTTTGGGATTTAGGGCTCTTCGGTTCAAATCTTCATCTGATGCTTCCTGCTTAATGACTTTAATCTGAAAAATGGCCTGGTTGGTTACTCAGGAGCCAGTAGTAAAGAAATGATGGCCAGCAGCGGCAGGAGGCCAGAGCACTGGGCTTCAGGAGCCCGTGATTGAGGTACAGACGCATGTGTCAGAATGACTAAGAATTGCTTCTCAATTTACCAGAGGACCAACCCTCTTTATTGGTGTATGTTGATTCTTTTTCTGAACTGAGTGAAGACTTCATCTCAGAGCAGGAATACTACTGGACGAGCATCGATATTGGCTTTACCATTCTGGATGTAGCTGTGGATGGATAAATGGAAGGACACCTTCTTCTAGGGTATATGGGTCTAGCATCTTGATCTTTCTTGTCAAGTTGTATTATTATTATTATTATTATTATTATGTATTAGCAGTGTATTAGTTTTTTTTGCTGGGCTGGGACTCTGATGCTAACAAGGAGACACAGTCTTGCCAAATCCCTGCATTGCATTTTCTTCTCTTTATTCTAATTTGACCCAAGGAGCTCTTATAGTCCTTGTGGCTCCATCCTGAGAAAGTTGAACAGTTGGAACTGCTTGTACATCAAGCAAGGAATGTCATGCTGGAGGTGTGGCGGTGGACTATTCCAATAGTGATATTGTGGTAAGAAGTTCTTTGTCTTTTTGAAGTTTTACAGGCACATTGCACAAGGAGCCTGGGCGGTGATTATGAAGATGGACAAGAGGTGAAGGTGTCAGGTTATCAAAAGACATAGTTGGGTTTTTGATAGCAATGCAGAAATTGGTGAAAAAGAGCAAAGACTAGGTACTAAGGAAGAAGACACAGAGGAGGCAGAAGGGCAAAGAGGGCAATGAGATCTGAACTGATAAATATTACATTGGGTATAACCGGAGGCTTCAGTTTTAAGCAAGAGTATTCATCCTTCAGATTTCACCCAAAGTTCATTCATTCCCTTTGCTAGTAGCCTGATCTTCAATTAATCCAGTGCTCAGTACATAGTAGGCACTCATTAAAGGCTTTTTGACTGACTGCTGGTTATTCATTTCTCTATAGAGCAGGTGAGAACCTTTGATGATCCATAAAGGGCAGCAAGTGCAAAAGACTTGGAGAGGTGGAATATGAAGTATGATGTGAGACAGAGCAAGTAGTTCAGTGTAGCTGGATTGTAGAGGGCATTGAAGAGAAACGTGTAAGAAGAGTATATAATATAGGAAAGGAGCACACTGTGAAGAGCTTTAAAAGCCAAATGAGAATTTCTGTTTTGTCCTAGAAGTAACAAGGAGCCCATAGAGGTATAGAGGAGTTAGTCAGACCTGTGTTTTTGGAAAATCATTTTGGCAGCTGAGTGAAGATTAGATATGAGTGGGAAGAAACAAGGCAGGGAGACCAGTTAGGAGGTTATTGCAGTAAATTCAGGTGACAAGTGATGAGGCCTGAATGAGGGTGGTGACTGTGTGGAGAGAAGGGGAAACACATGTATGATGTCATAGCAATGGAAATGACAATGTTTGGCAACTGATCGAATATCTGAGATAAGTTAGAATGAGAAGTCCAGGAGGACACCAAGGTTGCGATGCAGGGTGATTGAAGAGATAGTGGTACCCTCAACAGTAATAGGAAAGGTGGGAAGGGAGTGAATTTGGGGAAAGGATAACGAGTTCTTATTTAGACATATTGAATTTTGGATGTCTATGGAACATACAGTTCTAGATGTCCAGTAGTTGGTTGAGGAAAAGGGGATTGCAGCTCAGTAGAGAGACTAGGGTTGCATCTGTCTATCTATCGTCTATCTATCTATCTATCTATCTATCTATCTATCTATCTATCTATCTATCTATCTATCTATCTATCTATCTATTAGACATATGCCTAAAAATCATAATTGTACCAGTGACAGCTGATGAAATCACCAAATAGAGAAAAGAGTAGAGGATATAAGAAAGCACCTTGGGCTACCCTCAGTGGTGTGACATGGATGAAGTTCCAGCAGCATATCCTAAGCTCCTCACCTAGTAGGAGGAGAATAAAGGTAGAGCAGTGTCAACAAAAATGTGAGAAGAGAATGTATCTAGGTGGCCTGCTGTATAACCCTTGGCAAGCCAGTTAACCTCTTTGGGTTTTAGTTTCTTCATCTCTACCATGATGATATAGTATCCCTGCCTTTTAGATTCCTGGCTTCCTTTAGGACAGTTCAAATACCACCTTCTACAGGAGACCTTTCCCAATTTTCCCCAGGTGCTAGAATCTTACGCTTTACAGCTATCTTCTATGTTTTAAAAGTAGTTTGCTTGTTTCTATTTATTTACATGTTCTTTCTCCCTTTAGAATGTAAACTCCTTGAGGGCAAAGAATGTGTTTGCCTTTCTTTGCATCCCCAGTGTTTAGCTCCACGCTTGCCTTATAGTAAGCACTTAATGAATGTTTGTTAATTGGCTGATAAGAAAATGTTTAGTACCTTCATCATAACATTGTTGGGATGCTTAAATTAGATAATATACGTAAAAAAACTTGGTACCCTTTAAAATGCTACATAAAGATGTTATTATTTCATGAAAGTCTCCCTATATTTCTTTACATTCTTCATATTTGTCATTCTGTGTGATACAATAATATTCCATTGCAACATAATTTATTCTGTTTTTCTTCTATCATTGGGCACATAATTTGTTTCTTTTTTCATTTACAAATGGCTTTCCTATGAATATTTTTATACAGATGGGCTTTTCTTGATTCAGTAACTTCCTGAGGGTATAAGCTCGGTAGTGTTATCATTGGGCTCAAGATATGTATAATTTTGTAACTTTTTTTTGCACAATTCCAGATTGATTTCAAAAACAGTTGGACAAATTCACAGCTCCATGAGCAGTGAGGAACATTTCTATTTTCCCATAGTTCTTGCAATTTTGAAAATATTCAACTTTTGCCATCTTTTTAAATTTGATGGGAGTAAAGTGATAATTCAGAGTTGTTTAAATTTGCATTTTTCTGTTAATTAGCACTTTAAAGTTTTCACGTGGCTGTTGAAAATTTGCATTTTCTTTTTGCAGACTTTTTGGTTTTGTTTTGTTCTTAAGGACCACTTATCTGTTGAGGAATGCCTGGGTCATAGCATGATAGATGTAGAGTTGGATGGAACTTTACAAGCGATCTAATGCAAACCCCTCCTTTTACAGATGAGTTACTGAGACGTAGGTTAAATGACTGGCCTTAGATCATAGAGATAAGTGGTACAGCCAGTATGTAAATCCAAGATCTTCTGACTTGAAATCTAGTACTGTATCTACTGCATTACATTGACACTGAATCTTATAAATTTGTATCATTTCCTTGGAGATTTTGGATGTCAGACTTTTAGATGATTAATACAAAAATTTTCCTCCTGTCCATATCTTTTCTTATTCTAATTGCATGGATTTTATTTGTGCATAATTTTTATATAACCAAAGTAGTCTATTATGCCTTTTGTAATTGTAACTGGGGACTCACTATCCTAAGGGTGGTTATTAATTCTCCTCCTTCCTATACGTAGTGAAAGAGAAATAGATTTTTAATAATATCTTTGGTTTTAACATCACCTACAATTTTTGCTGTATGTCTTCCCTTCCTCCTTCCTAGAGATTCATCTTTTATACAAAGAATTTAAAAAAAAGATGAACAAAAGAAAAAAAATCAGCAAAACCAATACATAGGGAAAAAATCTGGAATTATTTGCAGTGTTCCATACTTTTGTACCCCAGCTCCTGCAAAGGAGCCAGAGAAATACCTTTTCATATCTATTTTTTGCGACCAAATTTGGCCTTTATCATTTTTTTCAATGTTCACCTTCAAATGTTTTTTGGTGCTGTTCTTTCCATTTATGCTGCTATAATCATTGTGTATATAGCTTTCCAGATCCTGCCTACTTCACTTTGCATCAGTTCATATAAGTCTTTCTATGCTTCTCCATATTCATCACGTTCATTATTTCTTACAGTAGGGTAACATTCCATTACAATCATGTGCCACAGTTTGTTTAGCCATTCCCTAACTGATGGCACCTACTTTTTAAGTTCTTTGCTATAAGAACTTAAAATGTGCCTATAAAAATATATACCAAGATGTTTACAGCAGCACTTCTTATGGCCTTTTTATATTTAGATTCTTTATCCCTTTGGTATTTATATTGTCAAATGATTGAGCAAACCCATTTTAGACCTAATTTTTATTTAGTTTTTTCATAGTTCTTTTCCCAGTAGTTGATCTATGAGGTTTCTCTAAAACTGAACAGAATCAGCATTTGTTCCTAAGTTTTAATTGTCTGTTCTGTTATGTAGATTGCTTTTAAATGTTTTCATCACTACTGTACAATATAATTTGAGTTTTGATAACACTAACTCCCCTTTATTAATTTTTTATTGTTTCCCTTGATAGAGATAACTTTTTGTTCCACATGAATTTTGTTCTTTCATTTAATTCAGTGAATAAGTATTTGTTATCCCTTTAGTAATTTGATAGAGTGTTAAATCCATATATTAATTTGGTTAATGTCATTATTTCTATTATATTGCCTTAGCCTAGTCATTAAAACGGAATGTTTCTCTTCTTATTTTGGGCTTTTATTTAGTTCCTTACCTAAGGAAATTTGGTCATATTTGTTTCTTTTTTTTTCTCTTTTACTCCCAATACTTTAGATGATTTGGTTTGTATAATACAGTTAAAGATCTTATCTGTACTTTTTTTCTTTAATCATTTTTGTTTGGTTTTATATATGTGTATGTGAGTATGTGTGTGTGTTTCTCTGAGAGAAAAGAAGAGAAAGAGAGAGAGACCTGGCCTTGCTTTTCTTTCTTTCAAAATTGTTTTGTAATTGTATTTATATAAGTCCTACATATAATTTGGTTGGGTTAATTCCAGGTACTTGGTGAATTTTGTTGTCAGATTTTACTTTCTATTCCTTTTCCCTTTGTACTCCACCTCATCCCAGTAATATATCAGAATGCTTACGATTTTCATGAATTCCTATTATATTTTGCATTTATCACCTTTTTATTGGTTCCTTGATTTTTTAAGGTAAATCATATTCCTTTCCAGTACAGATGATCTCACCTGGTATTTGCCTGTCCTCCAATTTCTTTCTCTTGTCTTTTTGCTATAGCTAGCATTTTTAGCATGTCAGATTATTATGATGACTGTAGGTGTCTCAACTTCATCCCTGATCTTACTAGGAAATCTTCCAGTATATCTCCATCATAAATACTGTTAATTAATTCTTGGTTTAACATAAACGCTTTTCATCATTTTAAGGAAAGTTCCTTTTTAATCCTGAACTTCTTTCTATTATTAACATTAATTAATGCTATATTTTATTGGAAGTTTTTATTTGTCTATGAATATATAATCATGAGATATAAAATGGAATAGTAGAGGGAAGGAAGAGGGTATAATATGCATTTATTAAATGCCTACTCTGCACAAGGCACTATATATTACAAAAGTGTGCTTATAAAAAAGTGCTGTCATTTGATACAGAAAGCCTTGAATTCAGTGCTTGCTTCTGGCATATATTAGCTAAGTAAGTCACTTTAACCTCTCAATGTCCCAGAGTATACGTTCTAGAGCAGATACTACTCTGCTTTAGTAGAGGGAGTTTTCTTATCTAGGATTCCCTGCACTAATTAAATTACTGGTCTGTTTTTCCTTCTTCTCTCTCTCCAGATAGTAACATCAAGGAAGTTATCTTTGCTATTAACGGTGACAGTTTTCCTAATGCTTAAACATCTTTGTATTCTTGGTAAAAATCTAAACATACTTTGGTGAATCTGTCATCTCAATGATGTGAGTGTTCTCTCCATAAATATAGAGGAGAAGTCATCTGTACTTTCTCATTCCGATTGAGTCTTTTCCATTTTCTTTCCTATATCCTTTAGAGGATCCAAGTAACACCATGGATGCGTCATTCTGAGTCTTTAAACTTTTATGGATCCTAATGGAGCATGTTTTTTTTTTTTTGTTTTGTTTTTTTGCCTTCATTGTTGCCATGTCACTAGCTCATCTACTTTTCTGATCCTACATATACTTCTTGAGCGTAGATCATCACTGAAAATATGGTGTATCTACTTGCATTCACCAGCAACACTGATCTCTGGAAGATTGTTGCGTTTGAAGATTTGTAATCATACAACATCACTGGAAAAATGTGTATGTTGAAAACCATAGGTCTCTCCACTAAGTAGCAGCTTGGTATTTTAGGCACTTACATGCAAGGCACTGTGTTAATGAGCTAAAACAAAGATTCAATTCAGTAAGCATTTATTCCATGCCTGCTACATACAAGTCATCAGAAATACAAGTATAAAATGAAAAATGGTCCTTACTCTTAAGGAGCTTTCGTTATAGTAAGGGGGATATGACATTTACACAGAAAAATAAATGCAGAGGGAAAGAACGCTAATTTCTAGGGGACTCAGGAAACGCTTCCCCTAGTAGGTGGCATCTGAATGTAACTAAAAAATTTGAAGAGGAAGGGATTGATATAGTGTAGATATAAAGTGCATTCCAGGTATGAAGTGTGTGCAGATGCACTGAGATGGGAGGTGAGATACTGAATTTGGGCAATAGCAAAGAGGCCAGGTTACCTGGAATATAGAAGGGAGTAGTGTGTGTGTGTGTGTGGTAGGGGGCTTGGGGGGGGGACTAGAAATATAGGTGGGAGCCAAGTTATAGAGGACTTCAGTACTAGGCTTGAGGAGTTTGTGTTCTGTCCTATAACCAGCTAATGAGGAGTTGCCAAAGTCTTGACCATGAGGATAGCTTTGACAAACTTCATTCTAAGATTGTCTTGGCAGCTGTGTGGAAGGTGGCACATAGTGATCACTTAATAAATTCTTATTACTTACCTGTTAAAAGGAGAGAGCCTGGAAGCAGGGAGATGACTTAGGAAGTTGTCTAGTAGTTCAGGTGAGAGATGATTAGGGCCTGAAATTGGTAATAATAGTATGAGTAGAGAAGAGATAGATGTGAGAGCCATTATGGAGGTAGAAATGAAAATTCAAGTATTGGTAACTGATTGGATGTGGTAAGGTTATGGAGAAGTTGAGGATAGCACATAATGAACCTGAATGAATGGCACAATTGTATCATCTTAAGCAGAAATTAGGAAATTTAGGAGGAAAATAGTGTTTTTATTGTTTAGCTTATTTATTCTTGAATTTTAAAGATTTCTTTTAAGTTTATTTTTAATTTATTTTCTGATTTTCTAGGTTTTTTCTTTGGTTAAACTTCTGCTGTAGGTTATTAACTTTCTCCTTTCAATTTTGTTAATATTTTCAGGGATCTTATTTTTCCTCTGAAGACTGCTTTAGCTGCATCTACCTAAAATTGGTATGTGGTCTCATTGTTATTCTCTTTAATATAATTATCAGTTATTTCTCTGATTTGTTCTTTGATCCACTTATTCAGGGTACTGTTATTTAGTCTACATCAGATCTTTATGTTTTCTTTCGTTGCTGTTTTCATTGTGTTGCAATCTATAAAGGAGGCGTTCACAAAATTTCTCCTATTAAAGATTTATTATTTACTCATGGCTTACTTAACCCATTATTAATTTGTGTAAAGCTATCATTGATGTTGAGAAATATGTGGATTTGAAATGTTTGCTTTGAAAAGATGTTAGAATTCTTTTGAATCTAGTTTTATTCGTTTAGCCTTTTAGTTTCCAAAAAAGGAAAACTATTTGTTTTTTTCTTTTTTGGTTATCCTTCTGTTAGATTTATTCCACTCTGAATGAATATTGACATTTCCTACAGTTATTGTGGTGCTCTGTCCTTTCACAATTTGGCTAACTTTTCCTTTATGAATTCAGATGTTATGTCTTTTGCTTCTTAAATATCTTTGGTGCCTTTAAGCATCATGTGATTTCTCTGTTTATGTCTTTTAACATTGTAATTTTTTTATTGTTACTTTGTATAAATCATGCTTGCTAATTATTTTTAATAATCACTTGAAGCAGAGTTAATTTTGTTCTAGGCCTTCATTTTCTTTCTGTTCAGGTGTTTATTTTTAAAATTTTTAAAAATATATTTGCCTGCAGCAGATTATTTGGTTTAGTTTAATTACCTGTTCTTCTCCCATTATCTAATTTGTAGGAGTTTTATCCATTTACATTTAATGTTATAATTGTCAGTTTGTGCTTTCCTCCATGTAGTGCCTTCATATTGATTTTTCCATTCCTCCTTGGTACCTCTGATTAGTTTTACTTGTACTAATTTTATCCCAGTCTTCTCCCACATACTCTCCTATGCCTCCTTCTTCCTTGTTCATTTTATTTGATTTACTTATTATTGTCTTTCTTTTTTAAAATTAATTTGTTTGTTTTTAGCTTTCAACATTCACTTCCATAAGTTTGAAATTTTTTCCTCCCCAAGATGGCATACAATGTGCTATGGGCTCTAGACACAAGTTCCTACATACATTTCTTGGGATGTAAAGCTGCAGATTTTTAAAAATTCTATCCTAGTGATAAGAGTACACTACTTTTTTTGTGTTGTAAAGAAGGTAGGACTATAATGTA
>JAQQSZ010020927.1:0-10033 GCA_028646595.1 Phalanger gymnotis
TCTGCCTTTCAAGGCATTCTTTTTCCTCATTGGCTTTTTGGAGCTCTTTTGACATTTGACTTAGTCTGTTTTTTAAGGTGTTATTTTCTTTAGTATTTTTTTGGGTCTCTTTTAGCAAGTCATTGACTTGTTTTTCATGGTTTTCTTGCATCACCCTCATTTCTCTTCCCAATTTTTCCTCTACTTCTCTTATTTGCTTTTCCAAATTCTTTTTGAGCTCTTCCATGGTCTGAGCTCAATTCATATTTTTCTTGGAGGCTTTTGATGTAGGTTCTTTGACTTTGTTGACTTCTTCTGGTTGTATGTTTTAGTCTTCTTTGTCACCAAAGAAGGAATCTAGAGTTTGAGTTTGAGTCTCAGTTTAAGTCTGAGTCCGTTTTCACTGTCTGTTCATGTTCCCAGACAACAACTTGACCCTTGAACTTTTTGTCAGGCTATGACTGCTTGTAGAGTAGAGAGTACTTTGTCCCAAGCTTTAGGGTCCAAGCACTGCTGTTTTCAGAGCTACTTCTACTCCACCCTCATCCCAGGCCCTGTCACAGCAGGGCTCCTCTTCCGCCAAGAACCGCCAACCATGAATGCAATACAGATCCAAGCAGGACATAGCAAGAGAATCTGCCTTTGTGCCCACAAAGTGTTCATTGTACTCCTGCTCTGATCCATTGCTAGATTCCTCCCACTGTGTGAGCCAGGGACTAGGGAAGCAGCTGATGCTGGTGCTTTGGAAGTAACCTAACTTCCTGCTGCTGCTACAGCCACTGCAGCACCACTTACTCCACCCCCAGAGCTGGTGACTGGACCACTGTGAACTCAATCCTGCAGTTTCCCCTTAACCTGCTCTTTGGCGTTTGTGGGTTGAGAAGTCTGGTAACTACCACAGGTCACTGCTTTATGGCCCCAAGGCCTGTTCTGGCTGGATTACTCAGGGTCTGGTCTGTCCTAGTCTGTCCCAGCATGGGCTGCCCTCTGCCCTCAGCACCCTGCGATAGACCCTTCCAGCAACCATCTAGGCTCTCCTCGGCTGGAGAACTGTTTCCCTATGCTATTTCATGGGCTCTGCAGCTGTAGAATTTGTTCAGAGCCATTTTTTACAGGTATTTGGAGGAGCACTTAAAATAAGCAAGTTCTTTCTTTCAAGCTGCCATCTTGGCTCCACCCCCTCATTACATTTTTTGAAGTAAATATCTCTATGTAAAAGCTAATTGATGTTAAGAGGTTAAATGGAACAGATATCCTAGTCACTGGCACCTAATATTGGGGAGGAGCATAGCTAGGGGGGACTCAGTACAATGATAGAAGAGATATGGCACAAATACCTCAGGGTTCCCCTAAAATACTGAGAGGAAAGGTGTATCATGCCTCAGTTTGGGAGAGTGACCCCAGAATATAATACATATCTATAAAATATACAGAATATATATCTATAGACTTTTATGTGTGTCTTTACACCTCTAAGGCCAAGCACAATGACTGGCAACAGTAGGCATTTAAAAAGTACTTGTTAAATTGTACCAAAATGAAAGGTTATGACTAAATAGCAATTTCAGCCCATGTTTACAGTGGACAGGAATTTTTAGCATTAATGTGTTTGACTGGATAAAACTGTAAATGCTAATTGTGATATTGGATGGCAAGTGATTTTAATTCCTAGGTTATTTTAGCCAACATTAGCATTAAATCTATGACAAATACAATTAGGCAACAAACATTTGTTAAATGCCAACCGTATGCCAGGCACTATGCTAAACACTGGCATAAACAAGAAAGGCAAAAGCTGTTCTTGCCCTAAAGGAGTGTGAATTCAAAACACCTTTTGAAAATATCTATTACTTCAGTCCAGGATACACAGGGGTCTCAAATAATGACATACCCAGTCATTTGCTCCTTACCACAAGAAGCTAGTGATGTTGCTCTAAAACAAATGTTTAGAGTAAGCTTGTTTTTGAAAAATGTCTTGATGACCATATTTTAATATAATTGATTTCCTTTGTAACCCTAAGTATTTTTTGTATTTACATTTTCAAAAAAATATTTATTCATTTAATTTAATTTTTAGCATTTATTTATTTATTTTTAGTTTTTAACATTCACTTCCATAAGATTGTGAGTTCCAAATTTTCTCCCCATCTCTCCCCTTTCCCTCCACCACAAGATAGGATGGGATATGTAAAGAAGAATTAGAATCAATGGGAGTAACCACCAAAAAGAAGAAACAAACAAAAAGAAGAGAGAGAGCAAATAGTATGCTTCGATCTGCATTCAGACCCCATAGTTCTTTTTCTGTATGTGGACAGCATTTTCCATCATGAGTCTTTTGGAATTGTTTTAGATCCTTGCATTGCTGAGAACAGGTAAGTCTATCAAAGTTAGTCATCACACAGTGTGGTTGTTACTGTGCACAATGTTGTTCTGGTTCTGGTAACTTCACTCAGCATCAGTTCATATAAGACTTTCCAGGTTTTTATAGCCCTTTGGCTGTAGTTCCAAATGTTCTATATAATTCCAAATTGCTCTCCAGAATGGTTGGATCAGTTCACAACTCCACCAACAATGCATTAGTGTTCCAATTTTCCCTTATCTTCTCCAGCATTTATCATTTTCCTGTTTTGTCATGTTAGGCAATCTGAAAGGTGTGAGGCAGTACCTCAGAGTTGTTTTGATTTGCATTTCTCTAATCAATAGTGATGTAGAGTATTTTTTTTTACATGACTATAGATAGCTTTAATTTCTTCATCTGAAAACTGCCTGTTCATATCCTTTGGCCATTTACCGATTGGGGAATGACTTGTATTCTTATAAATTTGTCTCAGTTCTCTATACATTTTAGAAATCAGGCCTTTATCAGAGACATTAGTTGTAAGAATTCTTTCCCAGTTTTCTGCTTTCCTCCTAATCTTGGTTCCATTGACTTTGTTCATGCAAAACCTTTTACATTTAATGTAATCAAAATTATCCATTTTGCATTTCATAATGTTCTCTATCTCTTGTTTGGTCATAAATTCTTCCATTCTCCATAAATCTGACAGGTAAACTATTCCTTGCTCTCCCAGTTTGCTTATAGTGCATTTAAGTGCCTTTGTGCATTTAAGAATATTATTCTGTAAAGGGGGCCTTAGGCTTCACCAACCTGCCAATGGGGTCTATGTACCTCAAAGCTCATGTACCAGCTGTTGCTGTTTTCTAAACAGTTTCAGTCCTACACTTGGGAAGGTAAGCTTATGTGGCAATGTCAGCAATGCAATGGCTGCCTTTCAAAGTCCTTACTTTTCTTCAAGGCTTAGTTGCCATAGTCTCCATGAAGCTTTCCTTATTACTGCTCTCCCTCAAAAAATACCTAGAGGAGTGAGATCTCTTCTTCACAACCTTCATTGTTATCGCCTTGTGCTAAAATAATAGCCTACTGTTAGAAAATGAGCTCCTTAAGGGAAAAGATTGTATTCTTTCTGTCTTTGTAGTTCTAGCACCTCGGACAATGCTTTCCACATTTTAGGTGTGTTTAGGAAACTCAAAGCCACACCCTCACCCTCACTCCTACACCCCTATTCCCCCACCCCCACACAGAATCTGTCTGTCTGTCACACACACACACACACACACACACACACACACACGGAGGAATGTAGGTAGCTAGAAGATAGAAAGATCTTGGCTTAGATTTTGAGTTTGCTTAGAGTTGCTTGAATAGCAGATTCGAAAACTATGGAGTCTCCTCCCAGGGCTCTGTGGGATTTCTATGGAATCCTTTGTTCCATTGAAATGAGTTTGGGAGAGCAGGAGCCACAACTGGGAATTAAATAGGGAGCCATCTGGATTTTTTGAAATTAAACTTGAGAGTTTAAAAAATATATAATTAAGACTATAGACACTAGCTAGTAGAAAGTACCTGGGAATGGCCCTACTGCTACTCAGTTTTGTAAATAAGGGTTCAACCACTCTACTCCACCACTCATTAAGTGAAAGTAAGAGCTAGGTGCTAGGGGCAAATTCTTCCTTTTGAGATGAAAGCCAATACTCCAAAAGAAGCCACCCTTTGTCAAGAAAAACAAACAAACAAGCAAACAAAGGAAAGCCCAGCCCACCCCCACACCCAAGATTCCTTCCCCTATTTTATTCCTTCCTACTCTATCACTGGGAACTTTAAGGTTTCCTGCCTTTCCCTCTAAAGCAGAAGTTCCTAGCTGTGTGTGTGTGTGTGTGTGTGTGTGTGTGTGTGTGTGTGTGTGTGTGTGTGTGTGTGTGTGTGTGATGGATCCCTTTGGCAGCATGATGAAGTCAAATCAAATTAGCAAGCATTTATTAACTGCAACTATTCACCAGGCACTGAGGATACAAAGAAAGGCAAAACTAACTAAAGATACATACACACATGTATGTATATATATACATATATAAGATATACACAATAATATATACATAAAATGTGAGACAATCTCAGAGAGAAGGCACTAAGATTAAGTAGAACTGAGAAAGGCACCTGGAAGAAGGTAGGACTTTAGCAGAGACTTGATGGAAGCCAGGGACGCTAGGTAGTGGGGATGAAAAGGGATCTTCTGGACTTCTTAGAATAATCTTTTTGAAAAGATAAAGTAAAAAACATAGGGTTGAAAAGAAGATCAATTATATTAAAATAGTGATCAAAATATTTTTTAAAAACCAAGTTCGTAGCCAAGTTAAGAATCCCTTCTCTAAAGGAAACTTAGCAAACCACGGGAACAAATGCTCCAAATTATTTATAACCAAATAAATGCAAAACAACTGTTTTTGCTTCACACTCATAAAACTGTCAATGATGACAAAAGATGAGAATAGTGAAAATTGGTGGGGTTCTGGAAAGAAAGACAGACTGATACATAATGGAATTGTGAATTGTTTTATTCTGGAAATCATTTTGGAGTTAGGATGAGAAATTAACTCACATATCCATACCCTTTTATCCAGAGATCCCACTAATAGGCATATACCTACCATACTACTGAAGTCAAAGATAGAGAGCTTTATTCACCAAAGTATTTGTTGCAGTACTTTTTGCAAAGAATTGGAAACAAAGTAGGCATCTAGGTGGTTCAATGGATATAATGTTTGACTTGGGAATACCACACTAGTTTTGTGACAATGAGTAAGTCTCCTTAGCTACAAAATGGGGATAACAATAGCACCTATCAATGATATGATTGTTGTGAGAATTAAATGAGATAATATATGTAAAGTGTTTTGCAAACCTAAAAGTGCTATATAAGCACTAGCTATTAACAAAGCAGATGCCCACTGATTGGGGAGTGGCAAAACAGTAGTATAGTAATGTGATGGAATTGTACTTGCTGTAAGAAACAATGAATATAAAGAAATACAGAGAAGCATAAGAAGACTTAGATGATCTAATGCAGAGCCAGGATCAAGAAAGCAGAACCAGGAAAACTATACATGGTGATTTCAGTAATGGAAATGCAAGCAACAACAACAACAAACCTAATACTATGTAATTATAATGACCAATCTTGGCCAGGAAGAAGAGATAGTAATGGGGAGGGGGGCAGGGAATAAGTATTTATACAGGATCTACTATGCACCAGACACTTAGCAAATATTTCATTTGGTGGGGTGCACCTCTCTCTCTTCTTTGCATATACTGCCAGACTCAGTCAACATGTTGATTAGTTTTGTTGAAGTGCTTTTGGCTTTCTTTCATTCTTGATTATAAGGTAAATACTTGATATAAGCTCTCTATGTGAGATAGGGGAGGCATATATCATTAAAATAAAGAAAAGGAAAAGAAGGTGACGTAAAAACAAAAGAAATCAGTTAAAAAAAGTCATAACAAAAGGCTTTGAATCTTAAACTGAAAGAACCTGGCAGAGTCTAGTCTTTCTGTGAGAACCCCAAAAGGTTTCAGCTGAAACCAGAATTGCATGCAGAGAGAACCTTTTTAATCATATACCCAATTCAACTGCTTCAGGTAGGACCCAGGATTAAACATGCCATGAGAGAAGCAGTAATGATCACCATCTGCCTGGTGGAGGCTCTATGTGTGAGTGACCTATCTAGAGAAGAACTATTCATTCCATCCTTCTGCTCCTGGCTTTCTCTCTGCCTGTCCCCCATTGCTGGAACATTCTCTCTCCTCTACTCCTCCTGTTGACCACTCTAGCTTCCTTTAAGTCCCAAATAAAATCTTTTCTTTCACTGGAAGCCTTCCCTAATCCTTCTTAATTCTAGGGCCTTCCCTCAGCTAATTACTTGCTATTTGTCCTGTATATATCTTCATTTGTATATATTTGTTTACATGTTGTAAGCTCTTTGAGGGGAGGGTATTTTTTCCTCTTTGTATCCCCAGTGCTTGGCATAGTCCCTGCTTAATAAATTTTTTTTTAGGGGGGAAGTTAGGGCAATTGGGGTTAAGTGACTTGCCCAAGGTCACACAGCTAGTAAGTGTGTCAAGAGTCTGAGGCTGGATTTGAACTCAGGTCCTCCTGACTCCAGGGCCAGTGCTCTACTCACTGCACTGCCTAGCTGCCTCTTAATAAATGTTTATTGATTCGTTGACTTGGTCCTATGGACCCAGGAGAAACAAATTTTCCAGTGTAGACTGTTTAGGACAGAAAGCCAGCAGAGAGCAAACCTAAGAGCACAATGACAAAACCAGAAAATATCCGAGGCTTTGCTGTGTTGGAGGTGTAAATTACCCTTCAACCTATGTGCTTTGGTAACCTCTATTCCCTAAGTGTGTGCCATCACTCTTGTTCCTTATGAGCAACCATGTAGATACCTGGTGCTTGAGGTGTTATAGACATGTTTATTCAATGGAGTTGAAATTTAGGAGTAAATGGTTCTACAGGGCCACTTGTCTACGCAAACTCTATTCCATTGCCCAGTAATAATACCTACCATTATAGTAGCACTTCGAAGCTTGCAAAGTGCTTTATAGAACGTGATTTCATTTGAGTGTCTCAAAAACATCAATGCAGCTATTATCATCTCCACTTTACAGTTGAGAAAATTGATGTTCAGAAAAGTTAAGTGACTTGCCTGTGGTTACATAGCTATAAAATCTCAGAGGCAATATTTAATCCAGAACCTTCTGAGTCGGTTGTTCTATTCACTATGCAGCATTGCCCTTTAAAATCCTGAAGGTGAACTAGCAACCTACTTCCCAGCTTTCTCATCTCCATTATCCATAGTTGCCATTCCAAGCATCCCCTCTGGGACCACTTCCCCAAATCCCATTTGTGCAAACAGGTTGTGTCTTCAGAGGGGTGACTGATTACTTTTTCCTTTAGAATCCTAGAGGGTAACCTCAAAGGGCTCTAATTTCTAGTACCTCCTGAGCCCCAACTTGCGTGTTCTCCACTATTAATCAACCAGGTGAAATGTAAAAGAAATTTATTGAGAAGGTACAGTTGGTAAAAAAGAAAATTCACCCCTCCTTGTTAGCCCCTGCAACTTCCCCCCTGCCCCTGCAAGCCAGAAGTGTATTCTCCTTTTGTACATGCAACATCCCTGGGAAAAGTATGCTGAAATTTAAAGTCCACTGGTAGAGAGGCACATGTATAGAGAACGCATGTTTAAAAAGGGGATAATTTCCAACTCTTGGCCTTGGAAGTCTTTCTCTCTCTTTTTGGAGCCCTCAAGAATTTTGTGGCAGTGTGTGGCAATGGTGATGGACAAATTGTTCTGCCCCTTGAAAGTCAAGGTATCTCAGCAGGATGAGTCAGTTCATTACTGGGTGGGTAGCTCTACCTGCTGATGGGCCAGATTGGCTGCTCAGCTTGTGTACTCTTTGCTCCTCTTCTAGCTGGGGGCCAGGAAAGTTCTAGACCTTGCAATGCTTACAAAGTCTTGGCCTAGACATTGCCACCTTCAAGTTGGGCTACTCAGTCACCTCTGTTGCTGATGAGACCTCTGGGTCTTTCAAATTCACCAGTAGCCTGGGCATTCTGATGTCTAAATCCACCTAAAACCAGGAAGGAATGCTCGGCATGCTCGCTCACACACACCCATACCCATACCCACACCCACCCACCCACACCCATACCCACACCTATACCCCTCCCCCACGCACCCCAGGGTGCTATGTGCTTACTGATAACATGCCAGTCAGGTGAGGACTTGTGGTCAGTGCCCTCCCCCCACCTCCATGTTTTAGAACTAGCTTAAATTAGTACTGTCTCACACTCTAAAAGTAAAAGCAAATGAAGGGTGAGCAAAGGAAAGAGACCGAGTGATAGATGGGATGACCCTTCTGTGTGCATTCTTAGTTCTGGCTTAGGGACTCTTAGTCATCATTTTTTCCAGCTCTGCAGCCAAGTAGAAGACTTTTTTCATCGTCCCTTAGCACCAACCTCTGAGTCATCGTGACCAGAAACATATTCCCCAAAGTTTCCATGAGGTGGGATTAGAAGCAGGCAGGGAACATTTACACATTGTTAAAGGAACTGACCCTTTTTCTCCATTATACTTGTAACCCTAGCATTGTAGAGCTTTAGATACAGAAAGGTCCTTACACACCATCTAACCCAACTCTCGTTTTGCAAATAAGGAAACTGAAATTCAGAGGTTTAAAATGGCTTGTCCAAAGCACCAAAGCTAAGTAGTAGTGGCTAGAGTTCTCTAGAACTTAGAGGTAGCTAGGTAGGTAGTGCAATGGATAGATATAGAGCTGGGCCTGGAAGGAAGGAAGTCTTGAGTTCAAATTCAGTCTCAAATCTAGCTGTGTGACCCTGGGAGAATCAGTTAATTTTGGTTTGCATCTGTTTCTTCAACTGTAAATGGGGTTAATTATAGCACCTACTTCCCCAATTTTTTAATGAGGATCAAACGAGATAATATTTGCCAAATGCCCAGCACATTAAGTACTAGTAGGTACTTAATAAATATTTGTTTCCTTTTTAGTTGCAGAGCTTGGACTAGAATCCAGGACTTCTGTCTCCCAGGGCAGTTTTCTTTCCCCTACCATTCATTGCCTCCAACAAAGAACTGATAGAAATGAAAAGGAATCTTAATGGGGAGAGGGAAAAGGGAGAGGACTGACAAAGCTCCTTTTACTATAGAGTTATGATAGAGAAAAAAAGATGTACGCATCTCTCAATGTGGGTATTCCCACCTTACTATAGAGCACAACCCATCTGTCTATACTTTTTCATTCTGTAGATTCACATCCGTGTTCTCCCATTGGACTGTGACTTCCCTGAAGGAAGGAACTGTTTTTTGCCTTTCTCTGGATCCTTAGTACAGTGCCTGGCACATAACAGGGACTTACTAAATGCTAGTGGACTAGATTCTTCACAGAGAAGATCTACCCAGTGTGCTAGAGTCCTTTCTCCAGATGGTTTTATTTGTTGGGTACCAGGATAGCATGTGGTCGCTAGCATGGTAACTTATCCCTCACTCTTGTTCCCTTACTGACCAGCCTTCTTTTCTGATTATATATTTTCTGGATGACATATTCTACATCACTTCTTGTGTCTACACCATTAGAAATATACTGTATTCTACTTGTGCCCACTATTTATCTCTTTACTGCCCTGACATAACTTAGAACTTTGATTCTTTGGAGATTGTGGTGTTTTAACATTGGTGTTATTTAAAAAACCAAGTTTTTGTGTTGTGGACACAACTTAGCCCCTTCTTATCTTCCTAGTCTTCTTACACTTGACTCTCCTCTACCTATTGTACAATTCAGCTAGATTGACCTGCCTGCTGATCCCACCACATAACACTCCATATCACCACAACATCTTTTTACTGGCTCGCCCCTATGCCCAGAATGCTCTCTCTTCCTCAATTCTACCATCTGGCTTCCCTAGCCTCCTTCAAGACTCAATTAAAAAAAAAATTCCCCTTCCTCCCATCTTGTCTCTCCCACTTATTTTCTCTGAGACTGCATTCTATTTACATTGTTTATATCTTGTATATACACAGTTATTTGCATGCTATCTCCCTTAGAATGTAAGCAAGGTTCTTCCTTTCTGCCATCCTCTCTTCCTTCCTTCCTTCCTTCCTTCCTTCCTTCCTTCCTTCCTTCCTTCCTTCCTTCCTT
>JAQQSZ010020928.1:0-10032 GCA_028646595.1 Phalanger gymnotis
AGAGGGAGGGGGGAAGCTGCAGGAGTTTGGGGTAAAAATATATCAAAATTGACAGAGAAACAAGGTAAAATAGATGGAGGTTTAAGAGGGAGGACGTACTAGGTAGTGTGAATTGATGCAGAGTAAAGTGAGGAGAAGCAGGAGAACAAGTGGTACAAGAATAGTACATTGTAAAGAAAAGTAACTTTAAAAGACAATAATTCTGATCAATACTACCACCAACTGTGTCTCCAAAGGCCCTATGTGTAACACATCACCTAACAGAGAGGTGTTAGGCACAAGGTACAAAGATACATTTTTTAGATGTGCCTATTGTGTTCATTCATTTAATTGACTATTCTTATTTGTTATAAGAACATTTTTTCCTCTTTCTCTTGGTCCTCAATTGATGTGGAAGGTCAGGGAGACAATAATAGTTAATACTCTCCAAAATGAGATATTATAATTTTTTTTAGAAAATAGGAGGAGGGAAGAGAACACAAATTAGCAGAATAATGTTGAAAGTAATATGGAAAAAAAACGCATACTTTTTTCAGCATGCAGCATAAAGTAGAGATTCACAGTTTCATGTAACACCCTGTTTTGCTGTTCTACTCTGTGCCAGGAAAATGCTGCAGGGAAATTGTGTGCGTGCGTGCGTGCGTGCGTGTGTGTGTAATACCATCCTTTTATTCCCTTACAAAGAAGGGAATGTTGTCAGATTTTTTTTTTAAATGTATTGGTTGATTTTGCTGGAGCTTCTTTTCTTTTTCATTTTTGTTTTAAAAAATTTTGTTTTAACAGATGGCTGTTTGAGAGAAGAATGGGAAAATTTAGGCAATGTAAAAACAAAAGATATCAATAAAATTTATTTTAAAAGCCTTATTTCTATACAAGCCAAAGTCATTGAATTTAAAGACAAGAGACAATGAGACAAACGACTTAATAATCATAGGTTTCCAAAAAGAAAATGACGGTCGTTTTTAAATCCACACACCATTCAGGAAATAATATAAGAAAATTGCCTAGAACTTTTGAATCTAGAAAACAAAGCCAAACAAAAGAATCCATGGATTCTTTCCCCCAAAAAAAT
This sequence comes from Phalanger gymnotis, assembly GCA_028646595.1. Taxonomy (NCBI): domain Eukaryota; kingdom Metazoa; phylum Chordata; class Mammalia; order Diprotodontia; family Phalangeridae; genus Phalanger; species Phalanger gymnotis. The sequence continues at coordinate 1,073 of JAQQSZ010020928.1, forward strand.
CCCTACACTTCAAACTCCTAGAGAAATAGCAGTTAAATTTAACTATTTGAATGACAAATGACAGGCAAGAAGCCAGGAGTAGGATTTTTAAATATAAATGAAAGAAAATTTAAATGACACAAAATTATTTCACACCCCCTAGAAACTGCCTATTTCTCAGCACCACCTGGCACTTTTACTAAAATAGACCATGAATTAAAATACATTAAAAACTGCAAATATACGTGTAACCCACATTGCCATGGAGATGAGACCCCCTAGCAGACACACCCTTGGAATGCACCAGCTACATGTGTTTGGAACTGAGAATTCCAGCACTGCTTTGCAAAGATTTGGGGAAAAACAATGCCAAAAACTAAAGATTGAGTGTTTGGAGTTCATCCTCCATCTTGGGACTATATGGAAATTTCAGGGTTGAGCACAGAGCTGAATCTGGGCTTATGGTGACCTGCTCTCCTCCAGAAAGAAACTGAGGCCAGTGGCTGAAACTGTCATTGTTGCTGCTGCAATGAATGAATGTGTTACTGTACACACATCAGTTCATTGGTGAGATGACCCTAGTACTCCTTCACAGATAATTTCCCTCTATCTTGTGAATGAGTTGAGGAAGAAGTAACTACAATTAATTTAGTAACTCCTTTGGGTTTCCTTGCTTCATTCTATTTGTTAAGGGGTAGGGGAAGGGGGGAAGAGGTGTCATGGGAGAAGGAGGAACCTAAAGTGGGAAAAACCAATTCCATCACAGCATTTTCATTAACTTTACCCCTCCTCCTTAAGCTGTTCTTTTCATTTGCTTCCTCCTCGCCTCTTGGGTGAAAAAAAGCAAAAATACTAGATAAGTCCCTTACAGATTAAAATGTAATAGAAATAGTAATTAATTCAAGAAGCACAAGCAAAATATGCAGAGCTGAAATCCTAAATAATGAGTGGGCCAAACAGCATCATAAAATGATTAATAACTATGGAAGAATTATAACGACAAGAAAACATGCCAAAATTTCTGACAAGTAGCTAAAGCAATCCTTGGAGGAAATATTCCATGCCTAAAAAATAAACATTAACTGGAAAAAATAGGGCTTTAGTGAGATTATCATGCAATGAAAAAACAAAAAACCAATAAACAAACCCAAAATAGGCACCTATGATGAAATCTTAAATATTCAAAGAAAACAAATTTGAAATCGATAATACTATAGGACTGATAAGCAAAACAGCTAGATCCATGAAGAGACTAATAAAATTAAAAAGCCATTAGCCACCCTGTCTAAAATGAAGGGTGAGGAAAATCAAATTTTAATTTAAAATGATTTTTTTAATTAAAAATGAAGGCAAAATTACAACTCCAGGAGAATTTTAAAAATTATCAGAACAAACTATTCACAATTTGATGCCTAACAACTGAGAATTCAAAAGAAACTGATTATATACAAAAATATAAAATACTCAAATTAACAGAACACCAAATAGAGATCTGAAATCATCTAATCTAAGAAAATAAAATTGAATTAGTTGCAAAAGAACTAGCCAAGTTGGAGAAGACCCTCTTAGAGATGGAGAATTCTATCAAAAAAATTTAAAACAGTACCTATCCAAATTATTCTCAAAATCAAGAAAGAAAACACTCTACAAAACCTCTTTATTTGTCGTAGTCATGATACCTAAACCAGAGAATGATAAAGCAAAGAAAAAGAACTATTGGCCAATATCAGTAATGAATATATACCCAAAAATAAAATCCTGGCAATAAATGCTTTTTCATTCATTCATAAATTTAATGGAATATTACTGTGCTATAAAAACTGATAAATATGATAAATATAGAGAAGTATAAAAAGACATATCAACTAATGTAGAGTGAAGTAAACAGAACCAGGAAAATAATATAACTACAACAAGAAAATGGAAAGAACAACAAAACAATCTAAACTGAATTACAAGGTCTTATATAATGCCCAAGCTTGACTCCTCCCAAAAAAAAAAGATATGAGAAGGCAAATCTTCCATTTTTTTTGCAAAGGTAGAAGTCCATGGGTGTGGAATATTATATACAAAAGACTCTTTCAATGTTCATATTTTTGCAGAACTTTAAAAACAATCTCATTATAAGAGATAACAGATTAGGCAGGACCAAGGAAAAACAGTGGGAGATGTAGGTGACATAAAAACAAAACATACCCATACAAAAAAATTTTTAAAAGAAGTCTGAGAAGTTTGTCTCATTTAATGCCTTTGGAGAAAAAAAAACAAAATGAAGAAAATAATAGAATGATTCATGCGTAGGGAGACTGCCACATCACTCTCTTCCCCTTCTTCCTGCTGAAAACATAACCTTAGTACTTCATGGGGAAAAAAAAAGTATGTCATTCTCTGAGAGGTCCCTCTTCCATTCGCCTCATCTCACATTCATCTGGTCCTAACCTTAACCCACTCTTATCACCTCCTTCACTCCCTGATAAGTTTGACCTTTTGCTTGCAAAGTCCAGCCCCTCCACATGCACCCTTGAAACAAAGCTTCCTCTCTTCTACAGAAGATTACCTATCATTCATATTTCCATATCCTCTCTTGCCCTCTCCTCTTCTTTCCTTCTCTGATCTCAATCTTTCCCTACCTAATGGTTCCTTTCCTGCTACCTACAGACATATTCAAATCTGCCCTATACTTAAAAACAACTTATTAGATCTAACCAAGCACATCTCCTATTATCCCACATCTCCTCTTCTCAGATCACCTTGAAAAAGTCATCTACTCCACTTCCCTCCCTTTCTTCTAATGTGTTTTGTGATAGTCTTCTGGAATAAGGGTGTCCCTTCTGCGTTCCCCTATTGACCCTTGCTTTCTACAACTGACTTCACAGTGTCATACTCTCCTGGTATGGGTGTCAGTACGCTAAGTCTTTGTCTGGGTGTCCAGTTTATGTGTAAGGAAAGGCCAGTGGGCCAGCCAGATGTTGGGGAAAATAACCCTTTAATAAGTTCGGGTGCTGAGAATAACACTTAAAACAATAAGAGCCAGTTCAAGATAAAGCTTATTGCAAGCAGTAGGGAAGAGGGGAAGGGGAAAGAAGAAAATAAGATCTAATATATAACCAAAAATGTATAACCTTTAAATCAATTAATATTGATTACTCTGATTTATTTTTAGTTTGATTGAAGGATCAAATTTTCTTCTTTAAGGAAAAGCTAACCCTAACAGCTAAGCTAAACCAATGGAGATGTTCCTTTTAGCCTGAATGACACCAATAGATCTAGGGAATAGTTTGATAAGACTTTATCACTTAGTAGCAGATAATTTAGAGTAGGGCAATATATCTTTGTAGGAACAAAACAATCATAGAATTATAGGATTTTTTAAAGGCTGAGTTCCCCTTTCTAATAGCTGGAGAAAGGTGGGGAAGGGTGACTAAAGATTAAGTTCCTCTTTCCTGTCTTAGTTCCCCTTCTCTTGGACTCCCAGAAGTAAGTTCAAACTAAAGATCCCTTTAAAGTAAGCTTTTGAATTGCAAAACACTACATCTGCATGGCAGAGATTCCTAAGGCAATTTCACTTTGACAGATGTGGTAATAGACACAGGCCCTAATCCAATAGACTATCAGATTGAGTAGTTATCCCACCCTAGAAACTCCCCATTATGTTTCCCACATGCCCAGCAGCCAAATATTGTAAATCAGCCTACTTCCCTGTTCTCCTTATACTTCTCTGTTCTTGTGAATTTTATGCCTCTTTTTTGTTATAAAAAAAAAAGCTTTGTAAATCACTCTTTGGTCTCTGACTTCTCAGGCGGTCAGATGACCTGGTTTGATCTGCAAAATGCTAGCTTTGATAATTAAATCATTACACTTGGAAGTGTTGTGCCTCAGGAATTTTCTATTTCAGATAATTAATTTAACACAACTCAGGCATGCCTACAAACAGAATAAAACTCATGTAAGGGCTACACAGTGTTGAGGAGCATGCTCCATTCAGCAGAAAGGGGGTGCTCCATCAGGGAGGAATGCTCCTGCTGGAGAGGGGTATACTCAAGAATACCCTTCTGAGGGTGCAGTTCTTACATTATGATTCTAGATGATTTCCCTGGAGCTGAACAAAATGTGTATTAGGGGTGTAAGTAAGATGAATTTTCATTATTCTCAGGCTCATGACTCGTAAACTTCTCCACCACACTTGCATAGTGTTATATAATGATAATTAATATAAATATTTGTGCTTAAAACTGTAAATATTCACTGCAGTGCAGTGAGATATAACAGTGAGAAGATAGAAGCTTGTGAGGCTATTGCTGGCAAATTGCCTTCTTTGTCTGTTGCCCAATAAAGCAAGTGGGCACTGGTAAGTGAGTGGGGAACCCTTACGGTTGAATGCACAAGCTGGAATGCTGTGTGTTCCTTGATCAGCCCCCATCAAGGCTTGGGAGAATCTGTGTGTTTGCCTCAACCAGCCCCCATTAAGGCTTGAGAGGATTTGGGGGAGTACACAAGCTGTGCCTGTCTCGATTGACCCCATTGAGACATAGGGGTAGTTGTCCCCACTACTTGTTGGCCCCTGCAAAAAAGAATGATTAGGGAATGCTGTAGGAATTAGTGCTCCCATTATCAGCACACTCCCTTTGAGAAGACTGGATTAGAACAAAGACAGATTATTAACCCCTCCAAATCTGTCTTCCTGTCCTTCCTGTCTGACTCCTGTCTTGATCTCAAGAGTGAACCTGTGCTAGCAGCCCTCCTCTGTGTTTACCGGTCTTTCAAGGGGTCAGGGCAAAATATTGTTTTGGAGAGTTTGTTATCAGGGAGAAAAACAAGCTGGTAGTTAACAAAATATTATGTGGGTGGTTGCATATCAAGGAGAAGAACAGTCTGGTGGTAGACAAAATATTATTTGGAAGACACAAACCGTACCAGCCTTCAAAAATGTTAATGGTTAATATTTTTCCATGAGTATGTTCCATAAACTCATAACCTTCCTTGGGGAAACTTTCACTATGACCTCAAAACCATCAGGCCTAATTTTATAACAATTTCCATATATAGATTCTACAAATTACAGCTTCTCTTAAGGGGAAACTGTCATGGTGGTCTCATATGCACCAGGCCCAATCTTATAACATAATCCCTCTGCAATCTGACTTCCGTTCAACTGAAACTCCTTTCTCCAGTTATCATTGATCTCTTAATTGCCAAATCTCACAACTTTTTCTCAATCGTCATCCTTCTTGACATCTTCATAGCACTTGGCACGGTTGACCACACTTCTTCTCCTGGTCGTTCTGTCTTCTCTGGAACTTCCAACTGTCATCTACTCAGTTCTCTACCTAATCAATCTATCTCTACCTAATCAATCTTCAGTTTCTTTTCCTAGACCTTTATCCCTGGCACATCTACTAACTGCAGATATCTCTCAAGGTTCTATCCTGGCTCCTCTTCTCATTTCTCTCTAACTTCTGTTACTTGGTAACCTCAATAACTCTCATGGGTTCTCATCTCTATGCAGATGATTCCTAAATCTATATATTCAGCTCTAGTTTCTCTTCTGAACTCCAGCCCTGCCTCATCAACAGTTTATTGGATATCTCAAATTCGATGCCCCAAAGGCACCTCAGACCCAATATGTCCTGAACAGAACAAGTCCACTCCCCTTCCAACTTACCCAAGTGCCATAGAGAGCATCCTTTCCAGTCATCCCAGTGTCTCCATTATTGGAATATAAGCTGCTTCAGGGAAGGGACTCTTTTTAAATTTCTTTGTATCTTCAACACAGTGCCTAGCACACAGTAAGCACTTGATAAATGCTTGTCTGTTGCTTGATTGATCTATTGAGAGTGATCAAGAAATTCATTCCATAATCGCTCTGGCAAATGGAAAGGCATGAGCATTTGTTTAGACTTTGGAATGTAGGCACACCCTACATACTGGTACCTTGTTAATAAGGACCCATGGAAATCAAGATGATTAATAGACAGCATCTAGAAAATGAACGCTTATCAGAGTAGCCTCTCTTCCTCATGGCACATAAAATTGACTTGTGAGGGCAGCTCAGCCCTTTTCACTCTCACTCTTCAGGACTCCCTTCATTTTCTACCTGGCTCCACTATTTTGGACATTATCATGTTCCTATGTCAGTTACCTTCTTCCCCCAACTCCCCTTTTCAGCTTCTGTTTCTGTGTTGTCCTCCCCCATTAGATTATAAGCAACTTGGGGGCAAGGATTGTCTTTCTTTTTCACATTTGTCTCCTTGGCACTTAGCCCAGTACATGGTACACAGGAAGCACTTAATAAATGTTAACTCATTGACTCTCTTTACCTTTTTCCCTTATGATTCTTCTGGGATGCAGAAAAGTGCGGAAGAGCTCTCCTCCACATACCCTACCACCACCACTCTGCCACTCCACAGGAGCAGTTGATGACCATGTACATGGCATAATCATAAGGCAGCAGCAGATAGGTGTAATATCAATTAAGTTGGGACTTTTTTACTGTTTTAGAATGATAAATTAAGTGTCTTTGATTGAGCCTTACTAGGTGCAAAGCCCTAGGCCCAAACCCCTATCTACTAGGTGCTAAGCCTATGTGTGCGTGAAGCCCTCAGGGATCCCAAGGGGAGTTGCTAAGACCAGAGCCAATAGTAGAAGCCTAAGTTCTGGTCACGCAGATGACATTTGATGACAGCTAAACAGTGTATAAAAAGAGAGAACAGAGCTATTTGCTTGGGGCTCTGAGCTGTAGGAGGAGTGGTGCATGACTCTGGGCCAGCTATTGTTATGAGCTCCCCGGCTCCTGAACTCAGATGTTGGTTTCTTGGTAACTATGAACTGTATTTTGTCTGTTTATAATGTATCTTTGTAATTTGTTTGTATTTGCTCTGAAGTTCAGGGTGCTGGCTTTTTCCCTTGAACTAAGTGAATGATACATGTATATGTTGGATTAAAGTAAGATTGTTGACCCCTTAACATTACTTTCCTTAGTAAAGCAGATCAAAGAACCTGTGCTGGCAGCATTCTTGTTGCTGGGCTTGTGTTGGTCTTTCAGCCCCACAACAGCTGCTAGCCAAATTGTCACAACAATAGGTAGCACAGTGAATAAGGACACTGGGCTTGGGATCAGGAAGACTCATCTTCATGAGTTCAAATCTGATTTCAGACACTTATTAGCTGTGTGACCCTGGGAAAGTCACTTCACCCTGTTTGCCTCAGTTCCTCATCTGTAAAATGAGCTAGAGAAGGAAATGGAAAACCACTCCAGTATATCTGCCAAGAAAACCCCAATTGCGATTACAATAAGTCGAACATGACTGAAATGACTGAACAACAGCATCAATAGATACACAAAAAATGCTCCCCATCCAAGAAGGTAGTTCATGGACAATGCACCTAAAGTCCAACATTGTATGTAGAAGCATAGGTATTTTCAATTATTTAGGCAATGAGATCCCAGAATCTAGTTTCCTGGACAGAGCAGGAGGATTTCCAGAATTGCAGAAGATCAAAAGATGGTATCAAGGGCAGCACTGAGAGATTCTCTGCAGAAGCACGTATGTATACATCTACGCAGCCAAATTACAAGAGTTCCCAAGCTCAGGAGTACAGAGGTCGAACCTTTTGGAGAGAAAAAGATTTCCTGGTGATTCTGGCTGGAGAAACAAGAATGCAGTCCACTGTAGATCCTACACAGCAACTCTTGGAGAATAAAGGGAGGTACCTGGGCGGTGCATGTCTAATATGATTGCTTATTTAACAGCCTCCTGAATACATATTTTAAGGGGACTCTAAGCCAGAAAATAGTATTACAAATCTTAGGGGGAACCGTCTAAGACTCTGGGAAAGAGAAATTCATTGGAATGTTAAAATGGTTGCTCTGATAACAAGCCCAGGTTTAATTCTTTTCATGTAAGACCTAGAAGGCTAACTGAATATTGTGTTTCTGCTTCTGTTCATGAGTTCCTGTAAATCCTTTGCATCCAGTATACTTTGCAGGATAAAAAAAAAATGTCATCCCATACTAAGTAACTGCATTGTGTAGTAGCTAAGAATTCCTTTACTTCACTTTTAAAGGAAGTTGGGCATAAATATACTAAGAGATTTTTCTAGGGAAACTCCAGGTAGAGAAAATGAGCCAAATATGAGAAATAATGTCCTTGATAGTCAGTCTCCAAGATAAAACTCAGTCCACATGAGTTGAGTCCTTAAGTCACAACTCATGGATATAAAAATTCACATTTGCTCTGGCAGTTGATTAAGACAGCATCCATTGGGAATCATTTCTTTTTGCTACTGAACATAGATTAGCAGCTGCAGAATTATTGCAAAAAAGATGTGGTATCAAGTATAAGAATTTTTTAAAAGCTGCATGTCATGATATATTTTTTCAACCAATTATATGTAACCTCAAACTCTCAGAGAACGTATACTTCACATAATACAAAAATATTTAATTAACTCTCTTCTACTATGAACTGCTCTCTGAAAACGCATGAGACAATTTGAAATTTAATCAGCACTATTAAAATTTTCCTCTTACTTTCTTAAGTCATTGCTTAAAGGTTAGGAGCTAGGTTCTTTCCTGACTTTCAGGTATGCTACTTGACTGAACTGCTAAACTCTCAAATTACTGGTTTGCTGCAGGGTTTAGCTATTTAAAGTCCCAAAGTGTAGCCATTTTTCAGCCCAACCAATCTCACTGCCCCTACTAATTCAGAGATAGGTAGTCAAATTTTATAAAGGGATCACCAAATGTTAACATCTGGCACAGTAGATAGAGCACCAGGCCTGGAGTTAGAAAGCTGCCTCTTCCCAAGTTTAAATCTGGCCTCAGACACTTACTTTGTAATGAAAATTGATAGATGGCTTACCTCCACCAATTTCATGTTCATGACCAATGAAGGTGACACCATGTGATTGGCCTAGTTCATTTCATTACCTCCCCCTCTACCCACTCACCCATCCACTTCTTTTTTTTTTTTAATTTATTT
>JAQQSZ010020929.1:0-10032 GCA_028646595.1 Phalanger gymnotis
TTGTGTCATGAATTCTTTTCTTTTCCATAAATCTGATAAGTAAACTATTCCTTGCTCTCCCAAATTACTTATAGTATCAGCCTTTACTCCTAAATCATGAACCCAACTCCAAAAGACTCACAATGGAGAATGCTATCTACATCCAGAGAAAGAACTACGAAGTATGAATGCAGATTGAGGCACACTTCATGCTAGCCTTTTTCCCCCCTTTTTTCTCTTTCTCTCTTTTGCTTTTGTTTTTGGGCTGGTTTACTTTTTTGGTCCTGTTTCTTCCTTCGCATGATTCATTTCATTGATCACAGTTCTTCTCCATAACTTGAGTAGTGTGTAAATTGATTCAATGCGAAGTTATACGTGGAAGCTGTATGGGATTCCATGCCGTCTTGGGGAGGGAGGAGGGGAGGGAAGGAAGAAAATCTGGAACTCAAAATTATGTAGAACCCAGTGTTGTAAACTAAAAATAAAAAAATGCTATAAAAAAGAAAAAAAAATTATTGAGTTGTTCACACAAACCTTTCTGGGTTTCTTTAAAACTGCCCCTTTTGTAATTTCTTATGACCCAATTATATTCCATTACATTTATATACCACAATATGTTCAACTGTTCACCAATTGATGGGGTATCCCCTCAGTTTCTAGTACTTTGCCACTAAAAAAGAACTACTATGAATATTTTTGTACATATGAGCCCTTTTACTTTGATGTCTTTAGGGAACAGATGTAGTAGGGAGCAGTAGTAGTATCACCTGGTCAAAAGGAATACACCTTTTAATGACTTTTGGGGCACGGTTTGGCTTTCTAGAATCATCAAAACTGGACTGGATTTGGCTAGAACAATTCACGGATCCACCAACTGTGTATTAATGCATGTTTCCCCACATCCCCTGCAACATTTGTCTTTTTCCTTCTTGTCATCTGTGCCAATCTAGTGGGTTTGATGTGGAAACTCAGATGTGCTTTTTCATAGTGTTATGTTGAATTTCTTCCTTTCAGAACTTCCTGTTCATATCCTTTAACCATATATCAATTGGGGAATAGCTCTTATTCTCATAAATTTAAATTAATTCCTTATATATCCTTTATCAGAGAAATGTGCTACAGATATTTTTTAAAGAATATTATATAATGTTCAACCATGAGATTAAGAATACTGAAATACATGTGGACATAAGGCAAAAAAGAGACTATTCTGTTTTGTCAGATGAAGAAACTGTAAAGAAATTATAAGAAAGCAGAGAGCATCAAATTGCCTCAATGAAGAGGAAAATCAAAGCTGCATTGCCCAGAGAAGTATAAAGACAATAAAAGAATGAAGGAAAGGGTACCGTAACTGGTGGTTGAGGTGGTTCTACAGGTCATAGCCAAGGTCAACAAAGTTGAATGTGGCAATATATCCACAGGGGATGGTTAATTAACAAAATAATCTTAAGTCACACAAAAAAGGGTGCCAGGAGAAAACAAGTGGAGATGCTACAAGATTCTATCTTGCGGGGAAGTAATATTCAGTGGAAAATGGTCTTTACTGATGTGAGATGATTATTTTATAAAGATTTTTCAAGTATACAAGTCAGCTGATTTGAATACAAGGAATTGACTTAATTTTCTTGTTTTTACTTTTTTTACTTCGCATTATAATAAATAGATTTGTATTCATGCAAATTTGGATACCATGTTAAATGAGGCACAAAAACTGTGATTTAAAAAATATTTATAATAAAACAATTCTTTCTGACATATGTGCTCTTCCAACTTTCAGATTTTTTTTAAATGACTTGCTGATTTACATTTGGACTTACGTCATTCCTTTATTAATCTAGCTAAAGAACATTATTTTCTTTAAGTGCTACAAATAGTTTCCAGAGTAGCATTAAAGAATAATTTTTAAAAGCTCATCTAGGGTAACAGACAAAACAAGTGGCAAACATAATCCAAACCATTTGAAATATCTGTAGCTGTCCTCTGGAATGCATTATATGGTATTCTGTTTTAGTTCTCTAAAAGAAGACTCATTTATTCCATCTTGTTTTCCTTAGACTAATATTAAAATTAGCTTCTCTTCCATAATTACACATTGACAGTGGAGAAGGCCACTCAATCACATGCTAAAAATTCAATAGGTCAAAGAGAAAGTCCTCTGCTGATCACCAGGATATGATGGTATCTTTAGTTTGTCTCTCTTCCACTCTTCAGCAAACTATCAATAAGTTCTCTGCGTGAAAAAGTAAATGAAAATCAAAAGAATGGCATTTAGCTACAGGGTTAGTAATTTTGTAAATTAAAATATTTGTCGAGGTCAGAGCCAGAGGGCATAAGATAATAGATACATTCTAAGTAGCCAATAAAGAACATAAAATTTTTCCTTTTGTCCCTTCGGTTGCACAACTGGTTGGAGTGGTGTGGGTGTTTTGATTGCTTGCCTCCCAAACACTGGCTACTGCCAAAAGAGGAAGAAAACACCTACTAGACTAGTAGTAAAATGTTCATAATACTATTGGGGCATCTGTTATGCAAAAATCTGTTTCTAAATCAACACAGGAAACACACATAATAAATTCAAAACATCAGTATATTTATGTTTTCAAGCCTAGAAATTTTCTCTAAAAACTTTCATCCTAGAACTAAAACATCTAAACATGAATGAAATAACCAAAGTTTCCACACATAAAAATGGTACACAGAAACAAAGGACTTCATTTCACAAATGTTGGTGTTTAATTTGGCCTTTGTTTCTATTTTTATTTTTTGAGGATGCCCTTCTACAACAAGCTCAAATTAAAGATGTAAAATAATTTTTAAAATCATGTCATTTTTTCTTATAAGCAGGATTCACAAAATAACACTCCCTTAACAGTAAGTGCAGTCTCATAGGAGGAAAAAAGAAAGAATAAAGCAGTAACTTTGGTGCCAGAAGACATGTGTTCAAGTCTTAATTCTGTGACTTCAAACAAGTCCCTGCACCTCTCTCAACTTCAGTTGTCTCATCTACACATAACAGTATTTTCACCATCCATCTCACAGGGCTATTAGGAAGGCTGTTGGAGAGAACGCTGCTCTTGGAGTCTCCCTGAGATACTTAATAGCTGTGTGTCCCTACTCATTTCACCTAAACCTCTCAGAGTTTCAGGTTTGACATCATCTAAAAAGAGGGAGATAACAGTACCTACCTTCCAGGGTGGTTGTGATCAAAAGAGACAATGTGATGGCTTTGCAAAGTATAAAGTGGTATATAAATACTAGCTAACGTTATGAAAAGTACTATAAACCTAAAACTACTACATAAAGGTGAATTATTGTAGTCTGGATCCAGGGATCCACATAATCCATTATAATCTGGATACTGGATCCAGGATCACAGAATAATTGCCAGAGCAACAATTCAACCTACTAATACTCAAACACTGATCTACACAGACTAATCTTTCCTCGGAAACTACATTCATCAAGCTGCCTCTTTTGGATAGGTTTTGGTGATTTTTTTTATTTGTTTGGTTTTTTAGGCAATTAGATGATCAGTTGGGTAGTTTCTGAACAAACTATGGCATTTGAATGTAATGGCATAGGACTGCACTATAAAGAATGGCGGACGAAGAACTCCAGTGTTGGAACTCTTACACAACATGATTCAGAGAAGATAGAATAAACGTAATGATACAATTATATTTTAAAAGGAATCAGCCTCCATTCAGAAGGCCAAAGATGAAGCATGTTACCTAATTCCTTGACAGAAAGGTGATGCTCTCAAAAAGTACAGAATGAAACAAACATTCGTTGGACATAGCAATGTGTGGACATTTGTCTTGACCATACTTTTTTTTTTTTAATACAAGGATTACGCATTCTTTTTTCTTTTTTCACTTGCAGAGAGAAAGGAACTACAATAATCCTGCACCTTTCCAAAAACAAAGGAAAGCAGGTCATTGAAGCATTTTTTTAATGCACAAAAAAGAACAGAAGGAAGTTCAGGAGCTTTGAAATTAACATGGTAAATTTATTATATACCTTTTTTAAAAAAAACAACAAGCTGTATATAACAGAGATTTGTGGTTTCATATATAATCCTCTTTTTCTATTCTACTTTGAATATAGAAAAGCTCTCTTTTGGTGTTCAAGTTCAGGCCACACTAACAAACAACAAAAATTGGTCAGCTGCTAGGATAATGCTAATAACATGCTCAAAACTGAAGAACACATTCTTTTCATTATCAATAAATTATAGAAGCAAAAAGTAATATGTCCCTAGTTGAAAGTAGGCTATTGTTGAATTTTGCTTAATTTTTGCTTAATTTAATTGTACATTGGGGAATGTCTTAGCTATTTAAAAATTCCTTTTGTGTAAACAGAAAAAATGATCTTTTTTTTAAGTGATCACAGCAGATTAATCATACGGTTCCTGAATTCAGGCAAACCATTAACACAATTTGACATAATTAAATATAGATACCACTAACTTCCCCTTAGAGATTTATCTTGCTCTACAAGAAAGTAAGGGAAAGGGGGATGGGAGGGGAATGGGGGGACGGAGGGGAGGGCAGACTGGGGAACAGGGCAACCAGAGTGTACGCCATCTTGGAGTGGGGGGGGTGGAAATGGGGAGAAAATCTGTAATTCAAACGCATGTGAAAATCAATGCTGAAAACTAAACATATTAAAAATAAACTAAAAAAAAAAGAAGACAGACCCAAAGGGGAAAAAAACATAAAAAAATAAAGAAAATGAAATATAAAAAAAAATATATATAGATACCACTAACTTCCCCTAACTCATCTCCTGTGAGGGTGCCTGAGTTAAAGATGGCTTTCCATGGCACCTACTTTGGAAGCTTCTCTGGGACATTTTGGCCAGAATCCACATCAGAAATGGATGTTATACTTACTATCCTAAATAGGGAAGCAAGTAACTATTGGAGCCTATCTGCAGCAAGCATTTTAAGTGTTGAAATTAAAGCTATTTTAGATCCTACAGTTAAAATGACACGACGTTATTTGATTAATTTTATGAAAACAACTTAAAATGTTACCTATTCTCGGAAACATTCTACTTTTGTTCTGTTTGATCTTTCCATAATTTATTACTCATTACTCTGCAAGTCTTTGAAGTAGCTGTTGGCCAGAAGCAATTCCAACTAGATCTTTTTCTTCCTTCAAGAAAGGACCACAGAAAGGGTCACTCTTTACAACTTAGTGATTGGAAGATTTTATGAATAATTCTCCCCCTCAGAGAAAAAGAAATGCTTTTGCATTAAATTCCAGAATTATATACCACAGGATCCAAAAATGACATAGAAAAATACCTGAATCTTTTAAAGTATTAGGATAATTTTTTTTTTACTAACAGATATACATTTATCCAAATGGAAGCATATGATGTCCATATTTATATCTATATATATGGAAAGGGAAAAAGAGAATGGTGGAGGGAGGAAGGGGGGGGGAGAGAAAAAGATGAGGAAGAGAGAGACAGAGAAGAGAGAAGCAGAAAGAGACAGAGACAGAAAGAGAACAAACAAGCACATAACCATTTAAGATAATGGCTCCAAAACAGGAAATAATCCTTCTCCTTCTCAAATAGACCCATACTAGAGGTCAATGTTACTACACATACAGTGCAGATAAAGCTAAAAAGGTCAATATGCAGCCAAAAACTCTTTTTCTTAACAGTCTGGTAAAGGTTAACTTTGGGCTTGTAGCAGAGACTATCATTTGCAATACCTGCCTTTCAGATTTATAGTCAACTCAAAAACCTTTGCTCAGATAATAAATAGATGAATAAATGAATGAATGGTGCCCATTCCTAATTGCAATCTTTGAAAAATAAATTAGGCAAAACTTGAATAAAAGTCTATTCAGCATTTTTTTCCTGCTAAACATAGTCAATTAAAACCATGTCACAAATGTGCAATGAACAAAAGTGCTAGTGAGCTGGCAAGGATTCTCTTAAGTTTCCCTAAGAACTCAGCTACAAATACAAGTTTATTTGCATGCTGACAGAGAACACTTTTGGCAAAAGGACAACTATAAAATTATCCATAGAGATATCTAGCACTTCACAAGCAAAGAAATGAATTTTCTTTAGCAATGAACAATGGACATGAGTGAAGAAATCTCAGCTCAATGGTTAGCCAGCTATAACAAATTCAAGAGGAAGATTTAAATTTTTATTATTCATGGGTCACTCATCATGCTACCATTTTTATGTGAAGGGAGAGAAATTTTTTTAACTTGTCAGGATATGTTTTTAAAAATCATAATTAAATCACAAAGTTTTAATTTCTTGTGTTACATAAGTATGATACACAGTTTAGTTTACGGTTTTTGACTATAGCTAATACCCTTAGCATTTTTAGCACATGAGCCAAGTTAAATTAACACCTGGGAGAAGGGGAAAAAATCCAGCAATCAAAGTGCAATGCTTCATACTTGGCACCAATTTAGTATATTGTTTCAGGAAAGCTGCCATTTCTCTTCATACTCCCTTTCCCCAACACTCAACCAAATGAAACACTGTGATGATGGGAATATAGGAGAGCACAGTAAATTGATAATGGAAGAAATTGCAAATGAGGCTTTGAATAGCAACATGTGGGCAAAAGCTATAGCTTTTCAACTTCATATCCTCAATATGGCATCAAACCTGGCACATAATGGTTGTGTAGTAAATGTTGCAACTTAATTTAAAACAATCCAGCCAGAATAATCAATTCTCCCACAAGCCTTTGTGCCTTTCAGCTAAAAGGGGAAGAAATGCCCAACTCTTTCTACTAACTCTTAAATATGGTATTCTACTTGGCACTCCTTATATAGCTATAGTTAAGGCCATAAAACAAGATATGCCTCCATGAATTTTAGGAATCCTAAATTTGTTTATGTGTAGTTTCAGATTCAGATTACCATCATGTAGACAAGTTGCCAAGGTTCTTACTAGTGTTTTAGAGTTGCATGTGGATGGTACAGAGTTTTGTTGAATATTCAACTACCCTTAAAACAACATAACATAGATTTTAATACCATTTTAATGCATTTACATTGTAACTCTAAAAATAAATATCTTTGAAATAATTTTGCCCAAACACTTGGTTTTTTTTTTGAAGGGGGGAAGGCAGGGCAATTGGGGTCAAAGGACTTGCCCGAGGTCACACAGCTAGTAAGTGTGTCAAGTGTCAGAGGCCGAATTTCAACTCAGGTCCTCCTGACTCCAGGGCCGGTGCTCTACTTACTACACGACCTAGCTGCCCAAGACATTATTTTACTGCTAAAATTTCTCATAGGTCCACTGAATCACAAAATATTAAGACTTAGAATGTGTCTCAACAACCATTTTATCCAATCCTTTACCCCAAAAAGAACTCCAACTACATTACCAAAAATTTTCCATCCAGCCTTTACTAGCAGCCATCCATAAAGGAGGAACCCTTTACCTTACAGGGTATCCCATTCCATTTTTGAATTGTTCTGTTGGGAGATTTTTCCAGATGTCCTAAATTTACTTCATTGAAATTTCTACCAGTTGATACTACATGGCCCAGCCAGATAAATCTGATCCTTCTTCCAACTGAAAACCTTTCAAATACTTGAAGACAGTGATGATTGGTGTTCCCCTGGCCGCCTCTTCTCCACAATAAACATCCCCAGTTCCTTCAACTAGTTTCCTCATGGATTCAAGACCTTTCACCATTCCATTGCCCTTCCCTGGAACAGTCTTAACCTTTGTTTTAACCTTAATGCAATTAGTAAATCTGCATGTGCATCCCAAAATATGGGTGGTGTGGCAGAAAGAGACTGGTTCTTACTTCAGAATACATTGGTTTGATAGAGTCCCAAGGTCAGATACTGCCTAGCCATCTAACTTTGGACAAGTCACTCACTCCACCTTTGTGATTCTCATTACTCTCATCCGTAAAATGAGTTTAGAATAAATTGCAAAGATCCTTTTCAATCGGCTCTGAATCTTATGATCTCTATAGCTCATTCTGTAAGGAGTTATTTAAGTAACATCAAAGTACACATGAGATCTGTCTACTTCCAGTAGACTCCCTGCAATACAAAAAAGCTTTCAAGATGACAAAATCTGGCATTCAAAATCCTACGAACTATCAACCTAATCTCCCACTATATGGGCCTTGCACTCTAGCCTAGCCAAACTTGTACCTCTTCAAACACATCCCATACTTTCTAGTCTCTATATCTTTTCTCATATTGTTTCTATTGCCAGGAGTGCCCTCTCCTACAATTCATTTCATCCTGTTCAAATTTTATCCACTCTTCAAAGCTTAGCTCAAAAATGTCATATCTCATCCATGAGAGTAGAAATAAAGAAAGATCTCATGAAGGTGATTCTATTTGCTCTGAAGACCTACAGCAATCTTCTTAGAGCACTTACCTTATTCTATCCTTTATATTTATCTTGTGTATTTATTTGTTTTACCTCTCCTATCAGATTATAAACTCCCCAGATGAAGGGGATATTTTACATATCTTTGCAAACCCCACTATTATCCCCTACTCCGTTCAAAATAACTCACATTTTATTCTATTAAACTCTGATCATCCAAACAACAAACGAATTTAGCAACTCAAAGACTAACTATACAGCAGCCTAAGTCAGAAGCATGTAACTTCAACTAAGGAATTGTGAGAAACGTGGTTTTGGGGATCACTGCCCCAAATTGTAAGAATACACAGCTTTGGGGATCACTGGACTTCCTAGGCAGGGCCAAAGTCCTGAGGAAGAACCCTGTGATAATGCCTAGGGAAGGCTGTACAGACCACAGGACTCTCAGGAGAAGGCCAAGTGGTAGCCTCCCTTGATCTGTGGGCATCACAGAGCCTCCTAGGGGTCAGACACTAAGGAGGACCCAATAAGATTACAAGGCTCCCGAGACAGGGCCAGAAGTCCCAAGTGATATCCCCTTAAGAAGGCTGCGCAGACCACAGGGTTCCCCAAGGGAATCCAGAGTGGTAGCCCCCTTAACACTGCAGTGGGGATCACAGGACACTCCAAGGCAATATCCAGGAGTAAGCCTAGGACGAGCTTCTGCTGCCCATTGCTCCCCTTCACTTGACCTTAGGAAGATCCATGTGATTTGCCCATTCTCACCCAAAGAACTCAGGACCAGAGTGGGAAGAGGAAGGCATTTATTGTACTTGTGGAGAGAGTGGGTGTAGTGCTCACTGGAACACTCACACTGATATATTCTCCATTCCTGCCAGATTTGCGGTTAGTTTACAATCTTTATTTTTTATAAAGTTTTCCTAGGTTATACAGTTTATATAGGTAGGATAATAAGGATACAAAAGCAAAAGTGAAGTTAATTAGATTTTCCTTGTCTTAGTTCAGGATTAAACTACATTCTTTTACTTCCCCTACTTTACCTCTTTAACATATGCAAATTATGCAAATCGGTAGGCCTGGATTCTAGACCAAGACCAGACCTTAGATTAGCTTGAGCTGGTTCAACCTGGTTTGGCCTAATTCCCCTGACTGCCTTCTCAAAAAGCATGGGCATGCGTACAAGCCTCTGACCTCTCACCTGACCGACCTTGAGGCCTGGTTTCTCCTAAAGCTGGATCGGGGGAAGAGAGGGAGTACATCTTCAGTTCTGTGGAAACAAAACTCCTTCTCCACCCATTTCTTACAGGAATCTATGCAACTAAAAATTGTCCCAATAATTCCAGCACTCAGCACTGCTCTGGCAACAAGGGCTCAAAGTCTTCTACGATTCAACTTAGCAAGATTTACCAAGTCCCTACTATGAGTAAGTTGCTGTTGTATTAGGTAAATAAACTTGGTTGTGAAATCTCACCTACATTCTGCTTTTGCTGTACTTAAAACATTCAACTAATCAATCTGGCCAATGAGGGAGCTCCCTTATAGATCAGAGCTGCTCAAATAAGTATTTTGCAAAAGTATGACACAGACTGCATCAATTGTACATTAAAAAGTGTTGCCACAGCACCAAGAAAGAATGTAAGAAGTGAGTTCTACGGGGGCGGAGCCAAGATGGCGACTGGAAAGCAGTAACTGGGGTGAGCTCCC
>JAQQSZ010020930.1:0-10032 GCA_028646595.1 Phalanger gymnotis
TACACATGTGGGTCATGTTGAATTGCTTGACTTCTTAGGGAGGGTGGATGGGAAGGGAACAGGGGAGAGAATTTGGAACTCAAGGTTTTAAAAAAATAGATGTTCAAAAGTAAATTTTTTTTTTCATGCAACTAGAAAATAAGATGCACAGGCAATGGGGCATAGAGATTTATATTGCCTTACAAGAAAGTAAGGGAAAGGGGGATGGGAGGGGAATGGGGTGACAGAGGGGAGGGCAGACTGGGGAACAGGGCATCCAGAGTGTACGCCATCTTGGAGTGGGGGGGTGGAAATGGGGAGAAAATCTGTAATTCAAACACATGTGAAAATCAATGCGGAAAACTAAACATATTAAAATAAATTAAAAAATAAAAAAGAAAGATGCAGTCCAGGCTTATTTTGTTCATGGCTTTCAAGTAGTCCAATATTTATTAAATTCTCTCAGCTGGGTCTATTTTACAGGTCAGTTGTTTTTCCAGTGATACATTTTCTTCTATTTTTTCATTCTTTTGATTTTATTTAACTGATTCTTGGTTTCTCATTGAGTTATTAGCTTCTACGAGCCCAATTCTATTTTTTAAGTAATTGTTTTCTTTGGTTGGTTTTTGCTTCTCCTTTTCTATTTGGCCCATTCTACTTTTAAAGGAGTTGTTTTCTTCAGTCAATTTCTGTCCTTCCTTCTCCTAGCTGTTGACTTTATCTTGCATAACTCTCATTTCTTTTTCCAAATTTTTATTCCACCTCTTACTGACTTTAAAAAAATTTTGAGTTTTTCCACAAAGGCTTTTTCAGTTTGTGACCAACTGTATTGGAGATCAAGATGGGCTCTTAGCACTTGTTCAACTAAGTGCCCTTGAAGAGTTTGGCCTTTGTTTCCTTTGATTAATTCAGAGTCTTTGATTGAGTCTCATTAGGTGCTGAGCCCCAGGCCCAAACCCCTATCTATTAGGTGCTAAGCCTATGTGGGAGTGAATTGGTAACTAAGGTGGGGCTCCAGGTGGGGCCAATGAAGGGAGGTCTGATTATATCTTCACTCCCAAGTAGGCCCCAAACCCATAGCTATTAGGTGCTAAGTAGATGTGGGTGTGAAGCCCTCAAGGTCCTAGAGGGAGGTGCTAACTGCAGAGCCAATAGTAAGAGCTTAAGATCTGGTTGCTCAGATGATGTTTGATGATGGCTAAAGAGTGCATAAAAAGGAAAGACAGAGCTATTTGCTTAGGGCTCTCACTCTTGGCAGTGTGCTGATGTGGAGACTCTGGGCAGCTGTAGTTAAGAGCCCTCCAGCTGCACTCAGATGTTGATGCTTTTTGGTAACTATGACTTACATATGGACTATTTGTAATTTCTTTTTATTTGCTCTGAAATTCAGGGTGCTGGCTTTTCCCCCTGAACTAAATGAATGATATTTGTATGTTGGATTAAAGTAAGATTGTTAACCCCTTAATGTTGCTTTTTCTAGTAAAGCAGATCAAAAGAACCTGGGCTTGCAGCATTCTGTGAGCTGGCTGTTGTCCATTTTACACCCCCATAGCAGCTGCTAGCTGGATTGTTGCAACACCATCTCATAGTTCCCTTTGAGGCTTTGCATGTAGGCATTTTGACATTGTTGTCCTCTTCTGAGTTTGTTCCCTATCACCATGGTAGCTTTCTGTGGTCAGGGCTCTTTTCTGAGTTTTGCTCATTTTTAGTCTATTTTGTGACTATTATTGGGGCACAGTGGACACTGTCCCAAACTCCTTCAGTGGTTACCAGGGGCCTGGTCACTGGCTTTCTGCACTGGGGTCTCTGAGGCTCATGGCTTTCCTACTGAACTGTCATGGCTCAGCCAAGTCATACCTAGTGTGCCAAGGAAAAGATTCCAAGGAAAAGTTCCATGGCTGGCAGTTTACCTTCTATGCTAGGGCTGGTTTGCTGTGCCACTAGCTTGCTGAGCCATGCCCAAATGGCTGCAGTTGCTGATCTGTGTTGTGGCTAAGAGCCTCCCACTCTCTGCACTAGGTCAAGTTCTCTTTATACATAAGTGAGGCGTCCTTCCCTGAAGCCTTTCTTAGTTATCTTAAGCTGGAAATGTATTCCACTCTATCTTTATGTGTGTTCTGTTGCTCCAGAATACATTTAGAGGCTTTATTTAACATTGTTTCCAAGGGAAACTGTGGAGAATTCAACAAACTTCCTGGCTTCTCTCTGCCATCTTGGCTCTACCTAAATTTAAATATTTTAATTTAAAACTTTCTGGAAACAAAATTTTATTTTATATAACAAAACAAAATCAATATGGTTTAAATTAGAAGGGAAATACCTAACCAAGAAAAAAAAACTTTGAAGCATTTTTTCTGATAAAAATTTTACTTACAAGGTTTAGAAGAAATGAATCGAATTTAAAAGATCTATTCTCCTTCCACAAAAACTGTTTAAAATATTTTAAGAAGTTGTTTTAGAAGGAAGAAATCTAAACTATGAACAACTATATAAAATGCTTTATGTCATTAATAAGTTTGTGAATCATAATTGAAACAGCACTTGATTAAAAATAATTACAAAGTGAAAACTATAATAATGATAACAACTGGTCTTGTTGCCCTTGAAAGGTCAGGAGAGCACCAGGGATCCTGGAACTGTAGTACCTGCCATATTTTATGCACAGCTGAGTTTGGAGGAGATCAGAGTCTGCTTAATTTATTCCAGCATCAGCTTGACACCAAGATGTTTGTTTCTGAAATCTAGACATCACTTTGTTGATGGTACATATCATATTGAGAAGTGAACTCAGTGGAGGCAAATGCTCTATTGCAACCAATATAAGTTTGAGCCCATTTTTTTGAATGTAAGATGAGAGGATTCTGTGGTTCAGGGGCATGTGTTTTATTTGCATGTTTGCTATATTTTCTCATTAAATATCCCTTTTTAAAAGATAATTGCTATTAAACAGTTAAATTATATCAGGAACTCATCAATGTTTTGAGGGAGATATTAATTTGTACTGGTTAGAGGATAATAAAGATATATCTCACAGTTGACATTGAGAAGAACACAGTGGAATGGTTGTTTGAGCCAATAACTTTAAAAGAATAAATTTACATATGCAAGTGGAGCCCTAGAAACCAGAGGAATAGGTGTAGCTTTGCTCTAGATCCTTGACTCCTCAGTGACATTGAGAATTGGGTTGAAAACCTACAGAACCAACAGCTAGACTTCCTCTGAGATCCACCTTGACAGAACAAGTAGGAGTTGGGTGAATACCCCAATTGCTTATAAGTGTTACAAAAGTCAGTACTGCTGTGATATAATAAATGGTAATGAAAGAATCAGAGCTTGAGACCTGAAATAAAATCAAATCCAACTGACTTACTTAACAGTTAAGAACAAAGTCCCAGAGAGGTTATGACTTGCCTAGCTAGGATCAAATGCAGGATTTAATGAATGCTTCCTAAGTCTAAATCCAATGCTGTATCCACCATGCCACCTAAATGCAATATGATAAATACGGTGATCTGTGGAATGATAGATGAAAGGATACAAGGAAAAGTAGGCAGAACCAGGAAAACAATATATCCAATGAACATAATGATGTAAATCAAAAGCATCAATACAAAATAAATGAAATTAAATGATGAGAAACTATACCATGGAAATTTGGTCCCAAACAGAGATTTGAGAAGGTAGGACCTTCCATTCTTTGAGGATGTAGGAGGTAGAAAATTGTGTGCAACATTAGATTTTCTTCATTTGTTGGTTCATTTGGATGAACATTTTTCCTCCCATTTTTTTCCATTCTTTATATAAGGCACGAGTCTTTAGGAATGGGTAGGATGATTTGAGAAATGAAGGTGACATACAAGCAAAGTATGTAATGAAAATACATTTTAATCACAAAATATACTTCATAATTGGCACACATACAATCACAATATCAATATCTACTTATTTTTACAAATGTCAAGTTTTTAATGATTTCCCTGACTTCTTATAAAATAGATGAAAAATACTACATGTCAAAATCCACCTAGGTAAGAGGGGATATTGAATATTCAAAGAAAAGTACTTTGTTAACTAAATTAAATTATAAAAATTAACATATTTTCAACTATAAAAAAGTTACATTAAATACCAGACACAATCTCTGATATTTAAAATTCATCACATGAACTGAGAAGTTTGATAATTGGAGCTTTGATAGATTAAATAGCTTTTCAGAGTTGTGCTCAGTTTAGAAGAGGGCTGATTTCATCTCGGGTAAGCAGAACAATAAGGCATATAGAGTGCTTTAATTCATAGAACAATGTTAATGCTTCTGGGTCTATGGTGCTGTTACAAAACAAATCAAAACAAAACCAAAGGACCAACAACAACAAAAACAAAAACAAAGTTAAGGACAAGACAGACCCTAAAGGAAGCTGGCAAGAGGCAATGTACGATGGCCTTCTTCCATTTTAGAATTTCCAATAGCTCCAGAACAGATATGCAGGTGCTTCTTGGGAAAAGTGAATTATGCACATCAAACTTTCATTACATTCCTCACAATCAGTTAGCCTGTCTCATATTGTCATCCCTGGTTCAGAGATAATCTCTATTCTGTTTCCTTCCCAAATAGGAAGAACATTTTCTTTCCTCTGATAGAAGTTTTGCATAGGACTTATTGAGTGAATGCTTATTAATTTTTTTTTAAATATTAGAGTCAATACAAATAACATCACTAGTACTGGAAAAACTTAAAGGAAGCACCATTTAAAATAGTTAAAGTGAGAAATTTCAAAACCTTTTCATAGCTAGCATGAATGGTATCCCATTTAGATTTTAGATGTAGTAGGAAAATAAATAGTATTAAGTAAAAATGAAACAATGATAATATGATCAGTCAGAAACTTCATTCATTCCTTCATATATTCATTCACTCATTCAGTATGCAATTAATTAGTGCCTATTATACTCAATATAATCTGCTCATGCTAGAAATACAAAAAAAGGAAAATCTCCTTTTAAGTCACATTCTACTGAGGAGTGATTTAAAATTTGTAATAGCAAGCACCATGGTACACCCAGGATAGCCTGCTAGCACAAGTGCTTTGATCTGCTTTTCTAAAAAGAAAGGCAACTTAAATGAGATCAACAATCTTAAATTAATCAAACATATATAGATAATTCATGAGTTCAAGTGAAAAGTCTTCACCTTGAACATGGAGAAAACACAAGCAGAGAAAGATCATTCACTATTTCAAGGGAAAGGTAGAAAATACAAGCAAAGAAATTAGCCCAGAGATCAACAGACAGGGCTCCAACTGTCTGAAGAAAGTAATACAACCACCTAAATACACCACTAGATCAGGGGAACATTAACATCTGAGTAGTCAGAGGGCTACTTAACAAATGGCTACTCAGAGTCCTGACCAGGGAATCAAAAGCTCCTTCTCATGAGCAAGCCCCCAAAGCAAAATGTCACCTCAGAACATATATATACTCCTTTGTATACTAATATACTATATACTAATACACTAATATACTATACTAATAGACTCAGAGCCAGAAGGCATCACAACCCTTGTGATTCAATGCCTAATTAGCTTAGTACCAAAAGCTGCAAAACCTTCCTACAACCAAGTCTCCCAGAAAGCAAGCCTGCCCCAATGGGCTCTATATCACTCCATCACTCCCATAGCTGTGATTGAATGTATGTGGTTAATGGACAGGGAAGATCTTTCTATTCCATTAACATTACAGATATATACCAATAACTTTCCTGATCTCATTCCACAGGACAGATGTAAATCAAGGTATATCAAATATACTCACCCTAGTAGTTGTTATTGCATAACTATTCTGAGGGCATATATGGGAATTTTACCCAATAGCAAACCCCCAACTTACAGATAAATCTCTCTTACACTGCTGTATTTTACTGAGCCCTAATCATGTGACATTGGAAGTATGGAGCTGCAACTCTAATGAAATGGACAAAATATGCTCAAATAAATAATGTTTTATTCTTCACAGATATTCACAATAAACTATATGTTTAAAAATGATTTGGAATAGCTGTGAACCGGTAGGTTCCTCCAGAGCCAGACAGTTTTTTTTTTTTAATAGTAACCATGGCAAACCAGAAATTTAGTTCTTGAAGATGTGTAGTTCAGTTTGATTAGCCTTGCATCTGCTTCCCTTACAACGGGAGAAAGGGATATAGACGACACACCTGTCTAAGCTTACAGAAGAGTGGTGCACATGTAACAAGTACTTAATAAGGATTTTTTGATTGCTTAATAAGATGTATTCAAAAGTTTAGAGGAAATAAACTTAACATGTCTGAAATCAAATTTGTCATCCTTCTTCTCTATATAGTCTTCAAAAACCTTCTCTGTCTCTAGCTAATTGCTTCTGCTAGGAGGTTAATTTCTGCTATTATCTACTAAAGGTAAACAACCCACCTCAAAACACCTTAAAGAAAGGAGAAAGGAACAATAATTTATTAAGTGCCTATGGCTGGTTGGTTGGTATCCATTGTGCTTTAAGAGGACCAAAATTACATCACTATCTTAGGGGTGAGGTGCAATATATTTGAATGTGACTGATAAGAACAATAAAAGCTCAGAAGGATCCACCTTAGGTCATGTACAAATAATCTATATGAGAATTTGGAGCTGAGATGTCTCTAATTGAGCTATTGGAATTCCATGTTGCTCATAGAGCACAGCACCTTCTTTGATGCAGTCAACACCATGCTGGGTGGTATTGTGTCAGTATCTCCCATACCTCACAATAGATTTCAAAGATCTTCAGAGAGTCCTGGAGAGAGTCCTTGTATTGTTTGTTCAGACCTCAATGTGAGTGGTTGCCTTGTGTCAGTTCTCTGTAAAATAGCCTTTTAGGCAAACATACATTTGATATTCAATCAATATGGCCAGCCCATGAGAATTGTGCTCTATTCTGTAGAGTTTGAATGTTTGGCAGTTCAGTTCAAGAAGGGATATTAGTGTCCAGTACCTTATCTTGACAGGCCATTTTCAGAATGATCCTAAGATAGCCAAATGAAAGCAATTCAGTTTTCTCACATATTGATGGTATACTGTTCAGGTTTCAAAAGCATACAATAATGAGGGTAGTACAACAGCTCACAGACCTTCAGTTGGGTATGCAGTCAAGTACTTCTCTCTCACACTTTCCTTTAGAGTCTCCCAAGCACTAAGTAAACTCCAGGAATGCATGTATCAGTCTCATCATCTAACAGTACATCCCTGGCAAGTATACTGCCATGGTAAGGAAACTTATCCTCAGCACTCAAAATCTCTCTATTTGCTATAACCAAAGTTTCCACATATGGATGGTATGGTGCTGGCTGGTGGAGAACCTATGTTTACTTGATGTTAATTGTTAGGACAAAATTAGCATCAACAGAAAATCGATCCATGTTTTGTTGCATCTCAGGTTCAGAGACTGCATTGAGTGCACAATCATCTGTGAAGCAAAAGACACTTGCCATCTCTCCCTCTACTTTAGTGTTGATTTAGTGTTGATTTGTAGCCTTTTCAAGTTAAATTACTTACCATGACTGTATTAGCTGATCTCAATGCCATTTTTACCCTCTTGAAGGTATGTGACAACTCTGAAAACAACATACATGGGAGGAAGCGCACAGAATTGCTTTACTCCATTGGTGACTGAGAAATCATGAGAACATTGTCCATTATCCAAAACCCATGCAAGCATGCCAGTGTGAAAGCGCTGCACAATACTGATGAACTTCTCTGGGCAACCAAATTTTGTCATGATATTCAACAAGACTTTAGAGTGACAATATCAGAGGCTTTGTTTAGATCCAAAATATTGTGTACGAATTCTGTCTTGCACCTCACATTTCTCCTGGAGTTGTTGGGCACCAAACATCATATTTACAATTTTCAGTCCTTCCTGAAGCTACAGTGTCTCTTGGGTAGATGATCATCTTCCAGCTGAAGAACCAATCTATTATGGAGGACTCTAGCAAGAACTTTGCCATCAGTTACTAAGAGAGAGGACCTCCTCACCTGGTTATTGTCATAGGACAACCTGTTTTCTTTTCCTTTATAGATATATACAGTGAACTCCTAGGGGATAACTTCCTCTAGCCATATGACTTGGAAAATTTCAGTCAGCTTTCATATGAACAGTCAACTCCCTGCCTTGTAAATCTCAGCTCTAATAGAATCAACATCAGGTGCTTTACCACATGAGAAGAGCCTAGTGGGCATGGTGTACTATCAATGGCTTCAGCAGTGGTTAATGTGGCTTCCTATATTTGTGTATATCTCATTTCCTATTCCTCCTGACTCTTCTACTTTATTTCTACTCCCTACATTGCACTCCCATTACTTAGCCCACCCTCCTTCGGGGATGCCTCCATTACCCGCCTTTCCGCTTGCCCTCTTATTTCTATATGAATTTGGAAGACTTTTATAGCCTTCCAAATACACATGTTGTTCCATCTCGATTCCATCACCACTAAGCTAGACAACCTTCTATATTTCCCCCTTATCTTCTTACCTCACCCTCTTATTTCTTTATGAATTTATAAGACTTTTATTCCCTTCTAAATGTATGTTTTCTCTTTAACCCAGATCTAAAATGAGTAGGGTTCCCTCTAAAAGTTCACCCTCCCTCTCTCTCCACTTAGCCTTTTATTTCTTTCTGAATTTAGAAATTTTATACATACATACACACACACACACACACACATACACACACACACACATATCTATATATATATATACACATACATATACACAGATGCAATATACCCATTCCCGATGAGAGTAGGATTCCAGAACTACCAGTCCTCTTCCCCCATCTAATTCCCCTGTGTCAGTTCTTCTTCTTGCACCTCATTTCTATAAGATAATTATTCACTTTACCTTTTCTTAGATGGTATTACTTTTAAAATCACATTATACTTATCTCTATCCAAATCTTTCTTTCCAAGTACCTAATTACAATTAAAATCCTACACATAGAGTTTGTATTTCCTAGTATAAAAAGTAAACAGTCTGTGCCTATTGAGTCCCATATAACTAGTCTTTGATGTTTACCTCATACTTCTCTTGGATCTTGTATGTCAAATTTTGCATTAAGTTCGGATCTTTTTGCAATGAAATACTGAAAGTCTGGAAATTCATTGAATCTCCCTTTGTTGTTGTTGTTCAGTATTACGCTTAACTTTTCTGGGTATATTTTCAGCCACAACCCTCTTTTGCTGTTTGAAATAGTGTTCCAACACTGGTGGTCTTTTAGTGTAGCCACTGCTAGGTCTTATGTGATTCTAACTGTAGCTCTACAACATTTGATTTTTTTTTTGTCTTGTTTCTCATAATACTTTCTCCTTGAACTTGGAGTTTGGGGATGTAGCTATGATATCCCTGTATATTTTCCTTGTAGGCTCTCTTTCAGGTGGTGATCAATGTATTTTTTTCTTCATTTTCTACTTCCCCCTCTTGTTCTAACAGTTCAGGAAAATTGTCTTTAATTTTTCTTGTGTTATTGTTCCAAGATTCTTTTTTTATCACAGATTTCAGGTAGTCCAATTATTCTGATGTTTTCTCTTCATCTATTCTCTAGGGCAGTTATTATTCTTATGAGATGTTTCACATTGTGCTGTATTAATTCATTCTTAAATTTTGTTTTATTATTTCTTGAATTCTTATAACTTCACTAGCTTCCCCTTGCCCAATTCTCATTTTCTTTTCTTTTTATTATTTAATATATGTAGTTTTCAGCATTGATTTTCACAGGAGTTTGAATTACAAATTTTGTCCCCATTTCTACCCTCACCCTCAATAAAAGGTGGCATATGTTCTGTTTGTCCCATTCCCCAGTCAGCCCTCCCTTCTGTCACCCCACTCCCCTCCCATCTCCTTTTCCCTTTCTTCTTTGTAGGGCAAGATAAATTTCTGTGCCCCATTGCCTGTGTATCTTATTTTCTGGTTGCACACACACAAAAAAAAGTTTTTGTTTTTGAACATCTATTTTTTAAAACTTTGAGTTCCAAATTCTCTCCCCTCTTCTCTTCCC
>JAQQSZ010020931.1:0-10032 GCA_028646595.1 Phalanger gymnotis
TAAAAAGTGTCCATGAGTTAATAACAAAAATGGGTGTCAAATTCTGTTTAAAATTTATCAGCTTATATTAATATAATTATGTCATTTTCGTTATTTTTGTTATTAGCATTGTCCTTGTATATACTTTTACTTATATTGAACCCTACATTCCCAATATAAATGTAACCTGGACATAGCATATAAGTTTTTTATTCTATTACAGCAACAGATTAATGCTAATATTTTACTTAATGTTTACTTAATATTTTGAGGATGATATTCATTAGGGATAATGGGCCATTGTTTTATTTTTCTTTTATATCTTTCTGGTTTACATATCAGTATTTCAATCATAGAAATAGTTTGGTAGGATGCATTCTTCTTTCTGTAAAATGTTTGTGTAATATTGGAATGAATTGTTCTTCAAATGTCTGACAAATGCACTTGAATATCTGTCTTGTCCTGTGCTTTTTTGCTCTGGGAATTCATTTATGCCCAGTTTACTTTCTTTTTTCTGAAACTAGATAATTTAAATTCTGTATTTCTTTTTTTTTGGAGAGGAGAAGACAGGGCAATTGGAGTTAAGTGACTTGACCAAGGTCACACAGCTAGTAAGTGTGTCAAGTGTCTGAAGCCAGATTTGAACTCAGGTCCTCCTAACTCCAGGGCCAGTGTTCTCCTCACTGTGCCACCTAGCTGCCCCAGATTCTCTATTTCTTGTCCAATTAATCTGAATCCTTAGTATTTTTGTACAAATCCATTCATTTCAACGAAGCTAACAGTTTTGTTAGCATACAATTGACCAAAAAAGTTTTTTGATAATTTTACCATTCATTTCTCATAATTAATAATAATAATAATAACAAATAACATTTTTAAAGGTTATAACTCACTTTACAAATATTACCTTCTTTTATCACCATGACAACCTTGGGAAGTATATACAAACAAACCTTCTTTCATAGTGCTTTTCTTTATTGTGCTCTGCACATATTGCAATTTTTTACAAATTGAAGGTTTGTGGCAACCCTGTATCATGCGTCTATTGTTATCATTTTTTCAATACCATGGGCTCACATCATGTCTCTCTGTCACATTTTGGTAATTCTCATAATATTTCAAAATTTTCAGTTTTATTTCTTATGGTGACCTCTAATCAGTGATCTTTGATGTTACTATCATAATTGCTTTGGAGTCCCACAAACCATGCCCACATAAGACACTGAAGTTAATCAGTAAGTGATTTGTGTTCTGACTACCGCATCATTGCCTGTCTCCCTTTCTCTCCTCCTGCTGCCCTATTCTCTGAGGCACAATATTGAAATTAGACCAATTAATATCCCTACAATGTCCTCTAAGTGTTCAAATGAAAGGAAGAGGCAATCTATGTGGCAAATATCATTGTTGGCCTATTTTAAGAAATTGCCACAGTCATCTCAGTATTCAGCAACCACCATCCTGATCTGTCAGCAGCCCCCAACACCTAGGCATGACATCTAGCAGTAAAAAGATTCCAACTCCCTGAAGGCTCAGGTGGGAATTAGCATTTTTAAGCAATATTCTTAATTAAAGTAAGTACAGTTTTTTAGACATAATACTATTGCACACTTAATAGACTACAGTATAGTGCAAATAGAACTTTTATGTGCCCCGGAAAACCAAATAATAAGTGTGATTCTCTTCATTGCAATATTTGCTTTATTGCAGTAATCTAGAAGCAAACCTCAAATAACTCTGAGGTAGGGCTATACCATTATTATTCCTGCTTTTTTTTTTTTAAAAAAAAAAGGAAATTAAGGCAGACAGAGGTTAACAGACTAGCCTGAGGTCACACAGGAAGTAATTGGCTGGATTTGAACTTAGGTCTTCTTGACTCCAACTCAAACACTCTACTCACAGCACCACCTAGCTACCTAACACCTACCTGCCTAGAAGTATTCAGATGCTATGCCATTCAGCATTCAGTGCAGCTGGATAGATAGGAAGGGAGGAAATAAACCTTTATTGAGCACCAATTACAAGTCAAGAACTGTGCTAAGCACTTTAGAGATATTATCTCATTTGACTCTCATAACAACCCTGGAAGGTAGGTGACATTAGTATTTCTATTTTGTAATTGAGGAATATATGAGGAAGCAGGGTCACATAGCTAGTAAGTGTCTAAGGCAGATTTGGATGCTAGACTTCTTCACCCCAGCCCCAGCCCTGTGTCCAGAGGCACCACCTAGCTACCTCTCCGTGGCTCTTCATATATTAAGTAATGATATTGATTCATTATTCATGGTGATTTGAAGCAGAATGAAGTTTCCCTGTATATCTCTTTTAAGCCTATTTTTACTATTGCTTTGCCTGAAATCATGATTACTACCCTTGCTTTTTTTTTAAATTCACCTGAAAAAAATAAAATGAAATTCACCTGAAGGAGAAGTAAATTTTTCACCCAGCCCTGTAGTATAATTCTGTATGTGTCTATATGTTTCTTGTAAACAACTTGTTGGGCTTTGCATTCTAAACTATATTCTTACCTTCTTCCGTTTTGTGGGTGATTTCATCCCATTCATATTTGTGGTTATAATCATCAGTTGTGTATTTCCCTCCATCCTGTCCTCTTAGTCTTGTTTTCTCATCTTCGCCCCCCACCCTCTGCTTACAAAGAAGGTCCTAAAAAGAGGAGTTTAACACTTAGTGATCTATAACTGAAGTGATCTCTTTGCCCCACCACTCCTCTTCTTTTCCTCTTTTCTCTTCCCGATCTCAAATTCTCATTCTTTCTTTCCTCTTAATCTCTCCTTCATGATCCACCACAGCCACACCACAGCCAGATTTTGTTTTGCTTGTATCCTACCTACCATGCCTCTAAACCACCCTCTTCTCCTGCTATCCTGACATTTCCCTGCTGAAGTTAGTGCATTTGTGCATCGAAATACTGTGTATGTGTGAAATTGTGTTAAACCCTCTTAGTATATTTTCCTTTCCTTTTTTTTTAAATCATCTCTTAGACCACTTCTTCTTTCATTCCTACTATGAGGTCAAAGCTCTGTGGATGGTTGTCCTTAATCAGGACACTGGGTGGTTTTCTCTCCCCTCTGAGGCTTCCAAAATCAGGAGACTGCCTCTTCTGTGCCCTCTGGAGGCAACAATGCTCCTACTATTGATTCACCCTACTGCTGGAGTTTTCCCAGTCAGGGAGCTTCTGGGATCTCCCTGAGCTGAAAACTTTTGGACTGTTTCCTCTTCCAAGGCTCTTAACTTCTGCTCATCTTTTTGTTTTACCCTGGATCAACTTACTGAAGGATCACTTTGGATTTAGGGGTTATTGCTGGACCTGGTACTCTTGTGAAATCATCACTGGAACAAAGGTGAGAGAGTTGGGTCCTCTGTACCTTTCACATGGCCATCTTTATGTGGAGCAATAAGAAATTATTAAGTACTTACTTCATGCCAGACAATGTGGCAGAGGCTCCACTCCAAATGTTCTTATGGACTATTTATACCCACCCTGTGCTAGAGCTTTCCACACTCATATTGATCTGATCAACCACAACAGGACACACACTATCTTGACCCCAACACAGAAATGGCATTTTGGTCCTTTTTGAGAACAAAGGACAACCAACCAACCAGCCAACACAAAATAAACAGAAGTTAATTGGGTTAGGAGGGAGAATGCACGAACAGCTGGGAAGATCAGGAAAGGGATGACATAGGAGATTAAACCGAGTTTTGGAAGCTGGGAATTCTAAGAGATGGATATGAGGACAAAGTGTATTCCACTATTGAATATCCCTGAGCAAACACAGACATGGCAAATAGAATCTCATTTGTGAGAAACAGCCAATTTAACTGGCATATAGCAGGAGGAAAAAAGTGAAATGAGTAATGAGTCTGGAAAGGTAAAATGCAGTCAGCTTGTGAAGGGAACCAACCTTACCATAAAGTTCTTCCTTGATTTTAACTTCCATGCCTCCTTCTACACCCACAGTACTCAATCCAAAGCAGAGAGAAATGACAAAGAGTCCTTGTCTTTCATATGACATCCTTTCTGAGCCTTGACAACTATTCACAATTCAGCATTTCCCCAGATAATAAATATTTGGAAAGGACGTGCCTAGCAAATCGTAGATGCTTAGGAAATGCTCATTTCCTTCCTTCTCTCTCCTCTACAACAAAAAGCCAAACTATTGTCAATATCAACCAATATATTTCCTTAGCTTTAATGGTGTGACAAAGGCTACCTGGTGCTTGTACATGTGGGAAATATCACTCTGGTCATCCGGTTGCCTTCTCTGGCTCCATAATTATTGATTATGCAAATATGTTAACGACTGGAATTACATGTTCCAAGTTCACCATCCACAAGACCTGGCCGTACTGGAAAAGACTGAGTTATGCTTGGTCCCCTCTGGACATCAGATAAAAGGCATCCCAAGCCAAGGATCAAGATGGAGGTATAGGACAGTTATCCAAAGAAAAAAATATAGTTGGGGTATCTAGTGCTATTATGTGCCAGCAACTGTGTTTAGAATTATAGATATAAAAACAAAAATGAAAAAATGAAACAGTCTGTATCTTTAAGGTTCTTACATTCTTCTGGGGTAAAACAGCAAGTACAAAGTTGAGGAAACAATCTATATGTATGTATATGTGCATATACACCTAAATAGTATATACATATACATATACCTATATATGTATGTATGTATGTGAGTATATATTTCAAAGGAACAATATTAATGGCTGGGGGTTGGGAGAGATTGGTAAAGATTTCATGTAGGATATCATTTCACTCAAGCTAACCCTTGTACAGAGCTAAGAATTCCAAGAGACAGAAGTCAGGAAAAAGTACACTCCAGACTTAGGAAACAGCCTGTAAAGAGAGAGAAAGGTAGGGGCGGTCCTATTGTGTTTGGAGAACAACAACCAGGCCAGTTTGGCTGGAACATAGAAGTCCATGATGGGGAGCAATGTGTATTTAGTCTAGAAAAATAAATTAAAGCCAGACTGTGAATGGCTTTAAATATGAAAAAAACAGGGGTCTGTATTTTATCCTAGAAATAACAGGGAGTCACCAAAGGTTCTTAAACAGAGGACTGATGTGATTAAACCTGTGCCTGGGGGCAGATAGATGTCTAGAGCAGTGAAAGAGAACTGGCCCTGGATTCAGGAGAACCTCAGCCTCAGATTCTTAATAGCTGTGTGCCACTGAGGAAGTCCCTTAACTCTGATTGCCTAAAAAGAAAAGAAAAGAAAAAAGAAAAAACTGTGCCTGAGAGATATTAATTTAGTAATTGTGTAGAGGGTAGATACATGAGGTGAGAGGCTAGAAACAAAGAGATTAATTAGGTAACTATTGCTATGGTCCACATAAGAGGTGAGGCGGGCCTGAATTAGGGAAATGGTCATGTAAGTGGAGAGAAAGACATGGATACAAACAAGATCTTGGAAAGAGAATCAACAAAACTGGGAAATTGATTAGATATGGGGAACAAAGTAGAGGAAAGAAGTAAGGATAACTCAGAGGTTTCAAACCTAGAAGGATGGTGGTACCCTCAACAAAAATAAGTTAAGGAGAAAGGTGGGCTTAGAGGAATAGAAAATAAGTTCTATTTTGGACTTGTTGACTTGAGTTTGAGATGCCTCAGAGGCATTCAAATGCAGATATAAGGCAGTCCCTTAGTGATATCTGATAGGCATGAAGGAGGGACAGTCATCTGATTAAAGGCTTTCATGGAAATTGTAGGAGTTTAGGAGATCACTCAAAGGAGTAAAGAAATGGGAGGGAAGGCCTAGGAAAGACACCTGAGGTATACCCGTCTGAGGGGAGAGATGTGAATGATGATTCAAGAAAAGGGGCTAAGAAGAAGCAATCTTCTAGATAGAAGGAGTACCAGGAGAAAATGCTATCAAGGAGAAAAGAATATGGAGGAGGGTGTACTCAACAGTATTAAAAGCTGCAAAGAGGCCAAGAAAGATGAAGATTGAGATTTTGATTTAGTGATCAAGAGACGCTTGAGAAACTGGTGATAGACAGGGAAAGCCTGGAGGGTTGAAATGATTGGAAAACTGCTCTAAAAACAAAGAATGGATTTAGGAGGGGTGAGTGACAAGGAGAGATGCAAATGTACAAAGTTATTGTCACATATAAGAATTCTGACATTCTCTGTTTTATAATAGAGCTTGTGGGAATGATGATGAGATCAAAGATATCAAAGAACAAGGGACTACCCTCTGTGTGTGTGTGCGTGCGTGTGTGTGTGTGTGTGTGACAGAGAGAGAGAGAGAGAGAGAGAGAGAGAGAGAGAGAGAGAGAGAGAGACAGAGACAGAGACAGAGAAAGTACAGGTCATGGTAGTTCAGGAGTCAATTAAATGGGAAACCAGGGTATTTGAGAGAGATTAACATTATATATGTGTGTGTGTGTATATATACATATATATATATATATATATATATATACATATATATATATATATATATATCCCCTGAGAATAAGACTGTGAGCCTGACAACAAAGTCCTTGAGAAAAAAGAGAGAATGTTCTGAGGAATCAGAAAATAACAACCACCAGGATCTCAATAGGGTGATATATTGATATATTTAGATAGGGCAAAGTGAGTTAGGCATGGAGCATAGATCAGATCTGCTGATCCTAACTCCAGATCCATCCAAGCTCAGAGTAGGACTCAGAACCTCATGCAGTTAATGATTCCAAAAGGATCTCAGGAAAGCCTCAGCCAGGGATGGACAAAAGTAGAGGACAGGTCCTGGATGTCAAAGGAGTTGTTAAAAACAAGCGCAAGCTAAACAGGACTTACCTCAATTTAGATCAAGCCAAATTCTGCATCTCCTCTAGTAAAATCTAAGTTCCTTAAGGAAGACCTTGTCATATTTGTATCTCTCTGTCCTCAGCACATTAACAATGTACTGCACATAGTAAACACTTAATGAATGCTTGTTAAATGGATCTGAATACTCTCTGCCCCTGGTAAACTTCTATGGACCTTATCCTCTGATAGTTCTCACCACCAAAGTAGTTACAGGCGCTGAACACAGCCAACGGAATGCCTTACCACAGAGGAAGGGGAGAGGGAGGGCTCCATTTTAAGGTTCTAGTTCAGGGAGGGGTCCCAAGACCTCAGGTAGTGGTGTCTGAGGTGTGTCAAAGCCAGTATATCCTAATCACACTAAATCATTCACATCATGTCCCTTAATCCATGTGAATACCTCTCAAACTGCAGCATGAGACTCAGCACATGTTACAAGCTCCAAACCCCCAAATAATATCACAGAAACCAAATCACAGAATCTCGGTGTTAAAAGTAATCTTAAGGAAGGCAGTGTCCTCACAGGCTCTTCTCTACACCAAACACCACCCTTCTACTTGGAGACTTCAATATACATATTTATGTCCTTCAGAAACTGGCTTCCTAGTCCATCTAGTCCAACCCATACCTAAGTAGCTCTCCATAAGTGGTCACCGAGCCTCCACTTGAAGCACAAATTTGAAAACAACTACCAGATCAGAGTCTTAGATGAAAATTGACAGAGATTCCTGGGACCTTCAGAAAAGGAAGGATGTCCTTCTGAAAGGCCAGGCTCATTTCAACCATAATACTCCAGGAATCACCTCACTGTGCAAAGATCTACAGGTTCAGGCCACATAGGTCCCCTCCTCATTTTAAAAGGTTAGGTCATGATGGAGAAGAATACTAAACATGCAGAATAAGAAACGTTTTTGGACAAAGTCAACATAGGACTTTGTTTTCCTTGATTTACTCATTTGTAGCAATGGTTTCCTTTTTGTTTTTACATAAAGGCAGAGGGTAGAAGGACAAACAAAAATATTTGATAGATGAAAAATATAATTTTTTTTAAAAAAAAATAAAGATAAGGAAGCATCTCTCAACTCACCAAAAAGGAAGCCAAGCAAACCACTGGACCAGGCAAGGACTTCAAAGGTGTTTTGTTACCTTGCGCCTCAGGGCTCCCATCACCTCCCTGTTCCTCAGGGTATAGATAAAAGGGTTGAACATGGGAGTGACAACTGTGTAGAAAAGCGAGATGATTTGGTCCATGTTGTGGGTAGCATTGGCTCCGGGGATCATGTAGGCAAGGGTCGCAGTTCCAAAAAAGAGTGTGACAACCAGTAAATGGGAAGAACAAGTAGAAAAGACTTTTTGTCGGCCCTGAGCAGAGGATACCCCAAGGATGGTAATGAGGATGCGAACATAGGAAAACACAATCAGTGAAAAGGGAGTCATGATAAAGAGCAGGCTGAGAGCAAGATTCGCAACTTCACCCCAGAATGTGTCTCCACTTGCCAGTCTCAAAACAGGCAAAATGTCACATAGGAAGTGGTGAACAATGTTGGTTCCATGAAAGGGCAAGGCATAGATGAATATTGAGTGGATGATGCCTGTGGTGATGCCCATTGCATAGGAAGCACCCACCATACCCACACATACCTGCCGGTTCATCAGCAGGACATAATGCAGGGGCTG
This sequence comes from Phalanger gymnotis, assembly GCA_028646595.1. NCBI lineage: Eukaryota > Metazoa > Chordata > Mammalia > Diprotodontia > Phalangeridae > Phalanger > Phalanger gymnotis. The sequence continues at coordinate 8,481 of JAQQSZ010020931.1, forward strand.
GCAAATGGCAGCATAACGGTCATAGGCCATGGCAGTAAGCAGGCAGCATTCAGCAATGCCAAAGAGGGCAAAGAAATACATCTGGCTGAAGCAGCTGGCAGGAGACATGGCAGGATGTGAGAAGAGGAGATCAGTCAGCATCCTAGGTACAATAGTCGTAGTGTAGAGGATCTCGATCATAGAGAGATGTCGAAGGAAGAAGTACATGGGAGTTCTCAGGGCTGGGTCCAGCAGGGTAAGGGTGATGATCAAGGAGTTGCCCAGCAAGGTGACCAAGTAAACAAAGAGTACACCCCAAAATAGGGCACTCTGGTAGGCCCCCAAATATGAGAAACCCAACAAAATAAACTCAGTCACTGCTGTCCCATTAGCATCATCCATGTCCCTAAGTCTGCATCTGGGGACAGGGCCAAGGGAGAGTTATTAATAGTCCCAAAGAAGGGAAAAAAGTAGACAAACTGCTACATTAAGATCCTGGCTAGACAAGACAAGAACTTCCCATGTGTGGAGATTGTGATGGATGGCTAGTGGGATAGAATGTCCTTTCTGAGACAACTATAATATAAATTTTTTAACTTATCAAAAGTAAAATAGGACATAGCCTGGAAGCAAGTTGCTGTATATAACATCACTGTGGTCCCTTCCACCTCACAAAGTTTTCATTTCTATGGTCAAAAATCTCAGTCTTTCAGTATAATAGGTAATTGAAGATGTGAACAGATATAGGCAGGCATAGAGAAATATTATGAGAGTGGGAGAAAAGACAGAAAGGAAAGAAAAGGGGAGAGAGTGAAGAGAGGAGAAGAGGAAAGAGAAAAAAAGAGAGAAAAGTGAGGAGAGAGCAAAAAAAGAAACAGAGGAACACTTTGAGGCAGACAAAGGGAGATGTAAAATAAAGAGAAAGAATGGGGGAAATTTTAACCTTCAGATGTGATCCACATCACCCATGGGTGTCCCTCCCAGGGCTCCTATTGGAGGTAACAGCTACAAGCAGGCATTCCCATGTGGTTCTCTGGTTTACTATATCTCAGCCAAAGCCCAAGGGAACCCATGATCCCCAGAGGAGGAAGCAGCAAAAAGAGAAATCAGACTGTAATCTAGAAGAAAAAAGGAAGTGGGAAGGGAAGTTTTACCATTAGGCAAAGAAGGAGAAGTAAACAGTAGCTACCCAGCTCTTTCTACTCCCTGACCTCCCTGAAATGTAGGTTCAGAGATCTGGGTCAGGAGACACCTCAATCTCATCTCAGTCCCCAAAACTCCACCAAAAGGATTAGAGATGGAGAGAATATCTCAAGCCTATGGAGATATGGAGGTGCAGAAAGAGGCAAATATACATCTAGTGTTACCCAATGAGTCTAAGGTAGATGCCCATGCAGGATGCTAAGGAGATGTGGATTCTCAAGATGCATGCCTGCTGGTAAAGATGAAAATCACCTAGTTTTCCTGCCCTCAGCCTTTAGGCAGTTGACACAGACTGAAGCAGCCAGAATTTGACAAGCAAACCTTCCTCTCCTGATGCAAAGGAAGGAAGCCACAACCCCATATTGCTCTC
>JAQQSZ010020932.1:0-10032 GCA_028646595.1 Phalanger gymnotis
AAAAAAAAAACAAGAAAAAAATTGTTGGGAAATGATTTTAGAGACCTAACAAAGACACACAAATTTATCCCCAACAGAAGAAAAATAGATAAGCACAATATATAAGCAGGATGTTATCTGAGTCGTAATTTTTTTACATGCATTTCGACCTCAAACAGTTTGATAAATAAGTAAAACAAAGAAGTAAATTTATGTCCTATTGAGAGATTTTAAAAGTTCCCATCCATCAGCCATTCATAAAGGTATTTCATTTTCACAAATCTTTTGTTCCAAATATAATCTAACCTAGACCTTCTGCTCTGAGTTTCCTTTGACTATTTTGCCATTCGCATTTTGATAACATAGAAAGTAAATAAAAAAATCTTCATCATTTACACTTTCATTCATAGTGATTTTTGTTTGTCCTTCATTCTTGAAGAGTACCATGATATTGGGAAGGTGATATCATTACCTACAAGTGAATCAGATTTAAGTGAGGCAGTGCTGTGCAAAGTGACCACCCTCACTCTTTTCTGTGCAACCATCTGGATCCAGTGGCAATATATAGATTAGGACAACTGGAGATGGCCCATGATGCAGTGGGAGATCTTGACATTAATACATTTTAATTCATATTGATTAAACAACCAATATATGCAAACTTCTAGATTGAGAGAATTGAAATATAATATTTGTCCATACAAGCCATATTCAAATGGTAGGACAGGCAAGTTACAGAGTCACAAAATTAAAGAGTTTGAATAGAAATAGAATTAGTGCCTTTAAGCTTCTTGAAGGCAAGGGCTATTTCATTTTAGTTTTTCTATAATCAGTGCCTAGAATAATATTTTACATATTAAAAGTACTTGTTATTACTTGTTGAATTGAATTGTACAGATTTCACCACAGTCATTCTGTATTTAGACATAAAACCACTATATATTAGGATGCATCTTATGTGAAAAAGTCTCTATTTTTTTTTTAGTCTTACCCCTTACATTGTGAAGGAAATAGGAAAAGGAAGCCTTTGTAACAAATATGCATAGTTAAAAGCAAAACAAATTCATGCATTGTCAATATCAAAAAATTGTGTATCTTCTATATTTCTATCATCTATATCAGGAGATAGAAAACAGAATTCATAATTAGTCCACTGGAATTATTGTTTGTCATTGTATCGATAAAAATCTTTAGGTCTCAAAATTATCTCTCATTACAATATTGCTGTTATAGAAATAATCCTCCTGGTTTTAATCAAGATACTTTGAATCAGTTTATACATATCATCCCAAGTTTCTCTGAAATTGTCCATAGTATCATTGTTTCCCTCACAATAGTCTTCCTTTATATTCGCATATCATAAATTGATCAGCCATTGATAACCTCCCCCCACCTTCCTACCAATTTCCAGTTCATAGAAACTACAAAAAGAGCTGCTAGAAGTAGTTTTGTACATATGAGTTAGTTTTCTCATTCATTTGATCTCCTTAGGGTAGAAGCCTACTAGTGGAAACACTAGATCAAAAGGCATTCATGGATTAGCAGATGTTTGTGTATAGTTCCAAATTGCTTTCCAGAAGACCTAAACAAATTCTGGAGTCAGGCAATGGTGCATTAATCTTCCTATTTTCCCAAAGCTTTTCCAACTTTATGTTCTAAATTTTACCAACTTTGTTAATTTTCTGGCTACAAGCTGGAACTTCAGCATGGCCTTAATTTGCATTTCACTAATCGTTAGTAATTTGGAGGATTTTTATATGGTTATAGATAGCTAGAATTTTTTTCCCATTGAAAACCACCTGTTCATATCCTGTGATCATCAATCAATTAGAGAATGGCTCTTATTCTTACAAACTGTCTGAAAAGATTTTTTTTTCAGTTATCTACTTTACTGTCATATTCATATAAATAGCATATCTAACACTTACAAAAATAATAATAGATGTATTTATTTTATATATAATTTTGTTGAAAAAGGCTCTTCCATATGCAAATTAAATGTAATTCTAGCTCTTAGTTTTAGATAGTTGCTACTTATATACCGAGGAAAATTCAACACATACCTAAATTTTCTAGTGTTTTTTTGAAATTTGTTACAATATTATTTATTTTAGTCTTTTTTTTAAATTTTGAGTTGCAAGTTATCTTCCTCCATGTCTTCCTCCCTCACCTGCTAAAAAAGCAAGAAAAATGATATCAACTACACATGTTAAATCATGTAGAACATATTTCCATTTGAAACATATCACAAAAAAATCAAGAAAAGTAAAGAAAGGGAGAAAATTATATTTCAATTTGCACGCAGAGTTCATCAGTTCTTTCTTTGGATGTAGATCACATTTTTTTTCATTGTGAGTCCTATTTTAGATCACTGTATTGATCAGATTAGCCAAGTCTTTCACAATTGATTATCTGTAATGTGCATTATGACTCTTTTCACTGCACTTTGCTTCAATTAATATACAGGTCACCCTGTTGTTGTTGTTTGTTTGTTTGTTTGTTTGTTTTTTTCTTGAACTACCTCCCTCATAGCTTCTTACAGCACAATAGTAAGTACCCCATTACATTTATATGCTAGAACTTATTCAGCCATTCCTCAATTTGTGAGCAGCCCCTAATTTTCAATTCTTTCCAGAAGCAAAAAGAACTGCTATATTTTTGTATGTATAGCTCTTTTTACCCTTTGATCTCATTGGAATACATAGCTATTAATGATATTACTCAGTCAAAGGGCATGCATAGTTTTATAGTTCTTTGTGCATAGTTCCAAATTGTTCTCAGAATGGTTGGTCCTGTACACAACTCCACCAACAATTTCTGAGAGTGTCTTTTTAACCTCATCTCCTCCAGGATTTGTTATTTCTCATATGGATATTATTTTAATTTTCATTTGTCTGATCAATAAAGATTTAGAGCATTTTTGCATGACTATAGAGAGCTTTGATTTCTTCTTCTGAAAACTGCATGTTCATATCCTTCGACCTTTTATCAACTGGAGAATGGCTCATTTTACTCACTTCCTTACATATTTGAGAAATGCCTTTAGCAGAAAAATTTGCTGTAAAAATTACTGATATTACTTCATTGTCTATGATACCCTTTAATAAAATATAGTTTTCCCGCTTATCTCTTTTAAATAGGTCTGTTTTTGTTTTTGCTTTGTCTGAGATCATGATTATCCCTGCCTTATTCACTTCAGCTGAATCATAATAGATTCTGCTTTAGCCATTTATTTCAATGCTGGGTGTACCTTTCTGTTTAAACTGTGTCTCTTGTAAACAACATATTATCAGATTCTTGTTTCTAAGTCATTCTGCTATCTACTTACATTTTGTTGGTGAAATTGTCTCATTCACATTCAATTATTATTAGTTTTTTCTTCAACCTTTTTTCCTTCTGTTTATCCTTCTCTCTTCTTTTTATCCTATTCTTTTCTCCAAAGTCTGTTTTGCTTCGAACCAGTGAATCATTTTATCTGTCCTCCTTTTTATTATCACCTACCATATCCCTTATCCCATAGCCCTCCATTTTTCCTATTTGGAAGATAGATTTCTATCTGAATACATGTGCATATGTATGTGCGTGTACACACACACACACACACACACACACACACACACACACACACACATATATATTCCTCTTTAAACCAATTCTGATGAGGATGAGGTTCAAATATTGTCCATCAACTCTCTCCCCATATTTCCCTCTGCTATAAAAGTTCTTCCTTGCATACTTCTTTTATGTGAGAAAATTTTCCTGATTCTACCTCTCCCTTCCCCCTTCTCCCAGTGCATCCCTGTTTCTCACCCCTTCATTTCTTTTTTGGGGATCATCTCTCATACCCATACCCTTTGTTCATATAGACTCTTTCTAAATGCCCTAGTAATGATAAAGTTCTTAGAAATTACAATTATCATCTTCCAATACAGAAATACAAACAGGTTATCTTTTTGAGATCTTTATGATTACTCTTTCCTGGTCACCTTTTTATGGTTCTATTTCATCTCGTTTTTCAATGTCGAATTTTCTCTTCAGTTCTGGCCTTTCCATCAAGCATGTTTGAAAGTCTTTTATTTTACTATAGAAGCCTTTTGTATCACCGCCCCCCCCATACTAATTTTTTGCTGAGTACCTTATTCTTGGTTGTAATCCTAGCTCCTTTGCCTTCTGAAATATCATATTCTAAGCCTTCTCTTCCTTTAACATGAAAGTTGCTAAATCTTGTGTGACCGTAACTGTGGCTCCATGATATTTAAATTGTTTCTTTCTGCCTGCTTGAAGTATTTTCTCTTTGAATTGAGAGCTCTGGAATTTGACTATAATATTCCTAGGAGGTTTCATTTGAAGATCTCTTTCAGGAGGTGATCAGTAGATTTGTTCAATTTCTATTTTATCCTCTGGATAAAACTGTGGATACTGTGTGAGTTTTCCTTGATAATTTTTTGAAATATGCTATCTAGACTCCATTTTTTTTGTCAGAGCTTTCAGGTGACCCAATAATTCTAAAATTATCTCTTACAAATGTATTTTCAAGGTGAGTTGTTTTTCTGATGTGATAGCTCCTGTTTTCTTCTACTTTTTCTTTCTTTTGATTTTGTTTTACTGTTTCTTGATGTCTCATAATTAGCTTCTACTTGCCCAATTCTGATATTTAAGGAATTATTTTCTTCAGTGATGTTTTGTACTTCCTTTTCCATTTGGCCTTTTTTTTTTAAAGGATTTCCATTCTTCAGTGAATTTGTGTGCTTTTTTCCTCAATACGCCAACTCTGTCTTTTAAGGTACTGTTTTCTTCAATATTTTTGGTGCCTCTTTTACCAAGCTGTTAATTCTCTTTGCATTAGTTTCTTGCATCACTCTCACTTTTCTCAATTTTTCCTCTGTTGCTTTTATCTCTTTCAAGAATTATTGTTGGGATAGTATTCAATTAGTATTTTCTTTTGAGGCTTTGGCTGTAGCTTTTTCCATATTATCATCTTTTTCTGAGTTTATGTCTTGGTCTTCCCTGCCACTGTAGTAGCTTTTTATAGTCAAGTTCTTTTTGTATTGGTTGCTAATTTTTGTGGCCTATATCTTGACTTTGAACTTTTTGTTAAAGTTAGGATCTTCTTATTTGGGGGTGAGGAGGCATTGTCCCAAGCTTCCCTTTTATTGTACTGCTTTTTAAAGAGCTAGTTCTGGGGATCTGCAAGTTTTTTTGTGCTTCCAAGTTGGAATGATCCAGGGAGAGGTGTGGTCACTGCTCTCTGGATCAGAGTTCTTGTCTTTATTTTGCTTCCATGTGTCTGCAAACGTTAGTAATCTTCAACCTGGAGCTACAACCCAGAACTGTGTATAGATAATAGAGTTGTCAATTAGTGATAGCTGCACCCAATGTCACCAAAGGCTCCCCTTTAATCTGTTTCTAGCCAGTTGTCTGACCCCCTTAACAACTCTGGGCTGATTAGTTCCCCTGTTGCAATTGCCTCCAAGCTCCACTGCTGGTGATGCTTCTCCTGCACTCTGAGCAGACCTGTTGCTACAGACTTCTCCTGCCAACCTCCTAAGCACTCTTAGCCTGGAAAAAAAAATTCATTTGAGGAGTTATTTAAAGTCATTTGGAGGGGAATGTTGGGATAGTAGAACTTGGTGACTACCTCTAATCCACCATCTTCATTCTGTCCCCTCCTATTTTTTTTCCAACAGAAATGTGTTGCATAGCCAAAAGTTTTTTAACTTAAATATATACATGTGTGTGTGTATGTATATATGTATATATATGCACAATAGTATTTTTTCTTATTCTTGTTATTTTTGTGAGCTATTTTATTTATAGTTTTCAAAATATTGAACCATTTCTGTATTTCTAATAAAAAATCAACCTGGTTATAGTGTCAATTAAAATAAAATGATGAAGGATATCAAAGAGTAAAGACAAATTAGTGAATGTTTTACATGTAGTCTTTCAGATTCATGATAGTCACAATTTTCAATTGTCCCCACAACTTGCATTTTTGAGTTTTGCAAATATTTGCTTTACTTCAGCTACTAGTTTTATAAGTAACTATCTCAGAAAATTTCAAAACCAAGATGCATTCAGCTATGTCTTAGAATAGTCATCAATAGTCAAATGAGAACCAATAGGATTCCAAATATATTTCTGGAATTGGGTAGCAAGAGACAATGAAAAATAATTTAAAGAGTTTATAGGTCTTCTAAAAGACTAAAACTCCATAATCCTAGATGACTATAAAGACATTTCTGCATTTTTAAGTGGCATTGGATTTTCCATTGATTATTAAATTCTGCAGCTAGAAGTAGAAAAATGAAACAATGTATAAGAAACAGCACTGTCTGTGAACTGATCTAATCATTCTGGAGAGCAATTTTGAACTATTCCCAAAGGGATATAAAACTGTGAATATCCTTGATCCAGCAATACTGCTACTAGGTCTATATTCCACAGAAATCATAAAAAATGGAAAAGGATCTACATATACAAAAGTTTTTGAAGTAGCTCTCTTTGTGGTCACAAAGAATTGGAAATTGAGGGGATACCCATTAATTGGGGGAATGGCTGAACAAGTTGTGGTGTATGAATGTAATGGAATACTATTGTTCCATAAGAAATATTGAGCAGGTAGATTTGAGAAAAAAATGGGAAAGATTTGCATGAACCAATACTGAGTGAAGTGAGCAGACCCAGAAGAACATGGTACATGGTAACAGCAACATTGTGCAACAACCAACTTTGATAGACTTTGATTTTCACAGCAATGCAATGATCTAAGACAATTCTAAAAAGATTCATGATGGAAAATGCTATCCACATCCAGAAAAATAACTATGGAGTCCAAGTGGAGATCAAAGCATACTCTTTTCTCTTTTCTTTCCTTGTGTTTTTTTTTTCCCTTTTGTTCTTTTTCTTCTTTCACAACATGACTGATGTGGAAATATGTTTAATATGACTGTACATATAAAGTCTATATCACATTGCATGCTGTCTTAGGGAGGGAAGAGAGGAGGGAGGAAGAATTGTAGAGCTCAAGTGAATGTTGAAAAGCAAAATAAATAAATTAAAAACAAAAAAGAACAAGAAATAGCAACATCGTCTTCAACAACTCTGTATTATTTTGTAGTTTGATAAAATGTCAAAACCAAGACTAAATCCAAAATCTGAATCAACTCATCTTTGACCCAGAGAAGAAATTTTTAGCAACAGCTATCAGAATTCAGACAGGTGCTATTTGAAAATATGGTGGAGTCTTGTTTACATGTCTGTCATCAATTGTAGTTATTTATTTGACTTGAAGCCTTCTAATTTCATTACACTCATGGCTCCTAGTTAAGCAAAAATATATCTGTATAAACTGGACATCTCTTAAATTTCTTTTCATTTCCTAATTTGAGTAATTATTTTCTCACCAAAGAGATATTCTCAAATGAGGTGTTATTAATCTAATATAATGTTCTTTTCAAAAGAATCTGTGATGTAGCGCACTGTTGGATTTGTTATAGCTGTTCTCTATTTATGTTATCAAATGTTGGAATCTGAAGACATTAGAACTCTTTTAAGAGATGCCAATTGAAGAAATTAAGTGAAAGTGATATTCATTACCTCTCATTGAAGGGTAAAGAATTTTTTTTTTCTAATAGTACAGAAGAAACCTTCCCCTATCCCTAGGTGCTGTGACTTGCCATTGCAAAGAATAATGAAAATAAAACAAAATATTTAATCAAATGATATATAAAGACAAATCACAATGTATGTAAAGTTTTTCTTTAGTTAAATATATGTGGCATCATTAGTGACTGGTATAAATGAAATGTCAAGGGATGTAGAGGATTTTAAAAATGTTTTGTTTATGTTAATCTTTTATTTTGAAGTCAAGGATACACTGTGACCTAAGAATTTTTTTTACTCTCTATGCTCTATGATTTTAGTTAAATTAAAAAAAATTAAATAAGCTGAGAGACAGACAGGATGAAAGGAAATTTTTCTGGCTTATACTCTTGTAATGGAAATCTGAGTATTTTTATAAAATGAAATATAGACTCAGAACTGGACAACTTGACTGATGGCTGGATTTCTTTATTTATGTTTCATCAGGAGTCAAAAAGACCAAGTTCTTATCTGAGTTTTTAAAATTCAATGTGCTTTTGCAAGTACATATAACCACTTGAACAGTTTTGCATGCCCCTTAATATCATAGGTAATTCGGTTTTCCTCCAATTATGCAATCTGTTCTAATCAGTGTGACCTACTTACAATTTGATTTGGAGAAATTCAAGAATATTTTATTCAATTTTTCATTGGCATGCAATACTCAGATGCATATAGGGTATAACACAGAATAGTAACACACAATCTTTAAGCATTATAATTTGAAAGTTTGTTCTATAAGCCTGTGGCAGAATGAAAAAAAAATAAAAAAATTCCAATTTTCTCAGGAAATTTTACATAGTTACTAGCACTGTAGGGAGATATAAATACCAACCTTGCCACTCCTGGTGCTATCAAGTAAGCTATTACATGTTGGGCAGAATAGCCACATAATCCCAAATAAGTAGAAGTTCAAAACGTTTTAAGGACTAATTATTGTTATCCAGAAGGCAGTTTCTCCATATGACTAGCATGAAAAGGTCAGGTTGATTTGACATATAGACATTGTTAGGCATCTTCTTCTAATTGTAAAGGAGAATAATCCATGCAATTGTTGAGGTATAATCTCTGCCCACCTAGGGCCAAAATGTGTTGTGGTTTTGTGATGTGTTGTGGCAGAACCGTCTCAAAGAATTCAGAGTCAGACCACCTCTGATCTAAGTATAGGCATTTATTGAGATTGACACCTCTCAGGAAGCAGGCTTCCAAGGTTCCAAGAGGAACCAGGAACTTCAGAGAAAGCAAGAAAGATTTTTATAAGGTAAAGATACAATAACATAACAGAAATTTACACAGAATATAGGAATATGATTAATATTAAAAAGGCAAAGGGAGTTTGTTAAGATTAGGTAACAGAGGAGGGGTTCTAGACTCAATGAAACTGAGAAGGCACTAAAGTGGGGTTTACCCCTTCTAAAGTTACATGGAGCATCCTGTTCTACATCATAGTGGTGGTGTCTTCTAATTGGCTAGCTATTGTGATCCTGTCTTGTCAAAATGGATAATTATTGTGCTTCTGTGGCTAAACGGATGATGTGATCATGATGGCACACCTTTTTCATGGGAAAGGGTATGGGGTGGGGCAGTGCTGGGTTTCTATCACATGGACATGCCTGCTATTTCTGTAGGAACTAAGAGTTCAGGGACATGCCTGTTGTTCTAGTGAGCAGTGAGGTGTAAGTTAGGACATTGACGGTGCGGGGCAGCAGCGGGAGGCCCTGCAGGGCTTGGCAGGTACAGTGCGGTGTAGGGTCTTTTCAGGGAGTACTGGTACCTCTGGCATGATGGCTGCTAAGCCTTTTTCAAGGCTGCTTTCCACCTTTGGTGTCCACCTGTTCCACCCATCTCTCACCTGTGGCTCCAAGAAACTCTAGCATGCACAGCGTTCACACCATGGGAAACTGTTTCAGCAGATGGGCTGAACCAGGTTGCAGGTAACCAGGACAGCACTCTGTGGAAGCGACAAGAGGCAGTGCAACACCACTGGTCTGTGAGACACCAACTCCTGAGGCTTGCAGCCCAAAGGCCACTTCTTCAACTTCTGGGAGACAAAATGGCCAGGTAAAGGGCTCTAATCCCTCCCCTCCCCACCCAGAGAATTCCCCAAAGAAAAAAGAAAAAAAAAGCTGGAATAGAGGAGACAAAAGTGGGGCTTCAGTGGCCGAGTAGTGGGAGTACCTGAGTCCAGAGGGGCAGAGCCAGCAGGGGTCAACACCAGGAGCCCAGACATACTCTTGCTCCCCCAAGGGAAGTGCCAAACACCTAGCTCGAACAACAAAGAGATGAGATCATTGCTGAAGAGCAACAGTACTGGAAAACAACCCCAGGGGAAGAGGAGATTTCAGGTAGCCAGACCCCCTCCCCCACACCTCAGGAGGATAAGAAAGCTGGACCAGAGCCCTGAGCCTC
>JAQQSZ010020933.1:0-10031 GCA_028646595.1 Phalanger gymnotis
CATCTATCCATCCTCCTTCCTGTTTTCAAGAGTTCATAAGCCAGTCTCTCCTAGATTCCAGTTAGAAGTTATTCATGTCAAATCTCTTGAGAAAAAACAGTGTACTGAATCAAAGAAGATCATCTGGGCTAGAACTTCTTTTAAGGTAAGCGAAATAAAAGGCTGAAATTGAAATGTGATTAATTTTCTGTTTAAAATTTTCATTATAAATCACCAGGTGGAACTGAATAATACTTGTGTGCATCAAGTGAAAAATTATGGGGTGGGGGGTGGAAGGAGAAACTTTTTCCTCTAAGTACATTTAACCCTTTAAAATAATGCAAATTCAATCCACTTTATTTGAATAGTAAAAGTACTAGTCAGCTGCTTCAGATTGGGGCCTAGACAACAGCTACACCTATAGACTTTGTCTGCTGTCCGGAGCTCCCCAGTCTTTGTTTAATCACAAGGGTGTGGATCACATGTAGCTTTGTTTAGATCAACAAACAGAACAGTATTCAGGGCAACTGCTGAACCAGCCCCCTGACGTCAACCTTTTCCATGGCAACCACCGTAAAATCATATAAAACAGTGGGTTCTTCCTGCCTTTGTCTAGGCAGATACACAGAGCTACTGAACTTTTTAATAATCAAGGCTCAGGGAAGGCAGATAAATAATTTAGGGGCTTGGCTTTTTGCAGAAGATTCCTAATTCTAAACGTCTCTTACCTTGAAGGACTTCCATTGGGAGAACAGTCCAAGCATTTTCCAAATAGGAGATATAAATATAACGAGCTGTATTGCAGGCCAGGCCAATATACAGAACTCTAAAACAAAAAAAAAATTAAAAAAGGAATAAGAAGAGGCAATATAAACTAAGATCAGGGTATGAGGCACAACATGTGCAAGAATCATCGATTTTCTTTACTCGAAAAACTCACCACTGACAAACTTACACCCATTCTAAGCTTAGGAGCTAGAAACTCCTGGATTTAATCATGAAATCTCAAGGGGAAGAACATTGCCTCTAACATATCTGCCCTCAGCCTTTTCAACATGCTTGTTAATATAAAGGGGAACATCTTCTTTCCTGAAACTTAATTAGCAGCTAGGACGATGCTTTTTTTTTTAAGGCAGTCTGGGCATTCTGCCATCAGTAATGACATGATTGGCTTTCATCCAATTGGTTGTAGGGTAAATATGCACAGAACTGTAGCCAATTCATTAGACAGCGGGAAGGGCATTATTAAAATGAGTACATATACTATGCACTTGCATACAATACCTAAAACAGTCATGACACAGTGCAGCAGAAAGAATATTTGATTTAGAGTGAAAGGATTTGGGTTCAAATCCCAGCTCTGACAAGGTGAGCAGTCAATCACTTAGCTGGTCTAAACCCCAATTTCCTCACCAGGAAAATCAGGAGGTTAAAGGAGATGACCACTAAGGTCTCCCTTCCAGCCCTAAACCTATGAACATAATAAAACCACTCGCCAAAAAAATTAAATTAAAAAAAACCTCAGTGAATTTTTGTTGTCTAGTGAGCAAAAATTTCATCTGGAAATGACAAACTTGCTCTCATTTCTATAATCAATAAATGTTCAGGAAGTCTCTCTCTCTCTCTCTCTCTCTCTCACACACACACACACACACACAGCCTTATCCTAATTGCCATCGACTTAAAAAATTGCTTAAGAAAAGGTACTTGAATTTTTCTCCAACCCTTCACTCCCCCTAGAGAGTTAGACAAAAGCATAGAGTTACTACCTATCCGGTTTTCAACCAGACCAGACTGGTTTGGAAACAGGTAATAGCTGGAAGGTGAGATTTAATTTCAGGAAAAAAAAAAACTCTAGTAGTTAGAACTCAATCCTAGTGAGCAAGTTTCTCCTCTTAGTTTGTCTCTAATTTCTGCTAATTTTTCTAACACCTATTATTTTTCTGTTTCTGAGCCTGGATAAAGAAGCTAGTAGGCCTATGGGGAAAGCTGTGGCTTACAGAGGTGATTATTGTTTCTTGTTCAACTGGGAATCATATGGGAAAATCATAGCTCTAAACATAGTCTTCCCTTCTCAGCACAGGGCCAAGGCAAGGATTCAAAAAGAGGCTCTTGGCTAGCAGATATTTAAGTAAATGCAAGAACAGAGAGAAAAAGAGAAAATGAGGTACACAAGAAGGGCTGTTACATAAGGAAATAGCTGTTTCAGAGGAGGCAGGCACCCTTTGTGATGGGTCCCAAAACCTATACGACGTGGGTATCCCAAAATAAATATCGTATCTGGTTCTTTGTACTTTTATGGTCTGGGCAGAATACACCTCAGCCCTGCTTAACAAAATGTTCTGTGAGGCAACATGTGCTAGCACACCAGAACACCTAACCTGTAAACTCTCCTTTGCCAGGAGAACAAACACCTAAAAGATATCGATTAACACTCAGGGCACACACATTTCATTGGCTCTGACCCCTAATTTGTCCAGTGCAAAGCTAGCCGCTCCCTGGCAGTAGAGTTTTCTCTTAGGCTATTGGCAAAACTGGTTTTGCAACCTTCCCCCGCTCTCTCCTCCCCCTTTTTTCACTATGCCCATCCTAAATCTTTTTTTATAAGCCTACCCCAGACTCATGGTTGTCATGACTATGGTATTTCAATCCAGGCTATAGTCCAAAACCCTTGACCTAAGGTAACCTGATTCAGTTTATGACATAGCTCAATCCATACCTTCAGTCCATAACCCATAGGCACTGACGTCTTGGACTATCTTATCTCTGAGCATTTATGATCAATACACCAAATGACTTGGGGCCCAGCATATCATTCTCTGTCCTCTTTCCCCATTTCTTCTCTTCTGATTCACAATATTGTGGAGGTGACCTTAAAGCACAGACTTATTGTCTTAGAGAAGGAAGAAGTATCTAGGTACTCTGTATTTTCTGACCAGGATTATAACAGGTTTTGAGAGAAAACGAAATTCTATAACTGATGTGGGGTAGGGGTTGGGGTGGAATATGGCCCCTGCTCCATGCTAAGAATTGTGCTTCTGAGATACATAATGGCTTGTCTGAAGCATGAGAGAAGCAAAGCAACTGCATTGATGCATGACAAGGCACAAGATGGGCATAAAGATCTACTGTGCAATGACTGAGAAACATTCCAGCAACCAGGGGGCTATCTTTAAAAACACAAACAAACAAACAAAAAAAGACACCAAGTAGGTTTTATGCGTTGTTATGGCTCAAAAACGTAACTATCGTTTAGTTGCCAACTCTTTGGTGATAAAACTTTACCCTAAACTAAGCTGACACTCCAGCAATGAAGCATCACAATTAAGCCTTTCCAGCTTGAGAGCTTACACAGCATTGGCAAGAACTTTGAAGCATCAGGGTCATCACCTCCGTACCATGAGGGATCACAACAGGATCCTAGTGGGCAGTTATGCTACTAATAGCTCTCATTTACGAGTCACTACTTACACTTTATGAGGCACCTTTTCCGCCACAGCCAGTGGAGTCGGTAGTGTTAGCAATATCACCCCATTTTACAGATGAAAAAACTAAAGCTCAGAGTGATTAACTGACAGGCCCATGATCACATGGCCAGTAAGCAGGAGCAGAGGCCCAACCCAAGTCTTCCAACCTCCGAAGCTAGTGGTCATTCCATTATACCACACTCTCATTTTTGTTACCAATTTTTTTTAAAGAAATTTAGTCTAGTTTATGTTTGGTATTATCCACATTTTTTGAATTAGCAATTAATGTTAACTATATGTTAGGAGAGAAAGCTTAGCTGCTTAAATGCAATGAACCATTTAAAAGTTGCTAAGGGAGTTACGGGATAGAATGGTTTTTTTGCCATTAACACCAAAGAGATTGTCACATATTCTAACCAAAAGGGGAAAACAGTAGTCTAAAAATGTAGCTTTAAGAACTATGCCAAGGGTCTTTAAAGATTTTTTTTTTTTGCTCATTAGTGCTTTTAAAGGAACTTCTGGATTTTGGCTTAGCAGAAAATTTGACTATGTTGAAAATCATACAATTTGAATAGGTAGAAGACTATTGTTAGGGAAATAAGGGATAATTATATGCATTAACAAACAGAAAGAGACCCAGAAACATCACAGGATGGTAAAAAGAATGAACGCAGGTCTTCAGCAACTGGTGACTGATATCCTTACTGTGAGGTTAAAGATAAGGCACTTGTGGTACAGAGGTTAACACTTGAAGGAACTGCCAGGTGCATTTTTGCTTCTCTGGGAGGATTCTAGTCAAAGTGAGACAGAGCACCAACAATTGTGTGAAATGACGCCTTAACACAATGTTGAATGGGAGGGGTAGGAGAAGGAAATGGAATTTAATTTAACCAGAGGTTACTACTTTTTGGTACCTTTCTTTGCCAGAAATGTGAGAGACCATGTAAAAGCCATGGAGTTCTGATCAAAAGTGGCACTGACATTATTTCTCGACCCAGCAAAACCAGAGAGATCCATAACAAGGATGGCTCCTGAACAAAGTATATTCAACTGGCCATTGGCACATGTTTGTGCAACATATTGGGAGAACTTTATCATGCTACACGTCATTTCTGTGGGTACGTTGCAAGGGACAATCAGTGAATATAGAAAACTGGCTTTTTAAATTTACCCATCTGTGTTTTAATAACCATTTTTACTTTAATGGCTTATTCTGTAAAAGGGCTTAAAGTGAAATCTAAGCCATCACTGCTGATCTTAATGAACTCATTATTTTACTGTCCTGAGATCTCTCCCTCTAAGTCTTTACAAACTGACAAGTGACTGATGATCTGGTAGTCAACAGGAAGAAGAAAGAAGAAGAAGGAGGAGAAGGAGGAAGAGACAATCACAACTAGCCTTCTGTAATTATTTGTTGCTATTGCTTAGTCGTTTTCAGTTGTGTCTGACTCTTCCTGACCCTGTTTGGAGTTTTCTTAGCAAAGATACTGGAGTGGTTTGCATTTCCTTCTCCAAATCATTTGACAGATGAGGAGACCTCATGAGGCAAACAGGGTGAAGGGACTTGCCTAAGGTCACACAGCCGTTAAGTTTCTGAGGCCAGATTTGAACTCCAGGCCAGGCACTCTATCTGCAGCACCGCCTAGCTGCCCATTGTGCCGCCTAACTGCACTCTATAACGATCCACATTTTAAGATTCACAAACTATTTTTCTTGCAATGATTCTATGAAGTTTATTATCTCTATTTTTTTTTTTGGTCCAAATTCCCATGAATCTTTCTGTATAGGCAGTTCCCGCGGTGACGAAACTTCTACCAAAACAAAGTAGGAACTAACCATCAATTTAAAGTCTCAGGGAGTTGCCTAAAGGCGGGGTCCCACAGACAATAGTGTCAAAGATTTGAACCCAAGCCTTCCTAACTGAAGGCATTACTCTGTCCTCTCCAGCATGCTGCCTCTTTATTTTCACTTTATAGATAAGGGATTAGAAGCCTAGGGAGGTTAAAGTACTTGCTCATTCATGATCGCACATAGTCAAGATTTTAGGCCATGTCTCCCAAATTCAAGTCTAGAGGTCTTTCTAGCATCCCACTAGCCACACCTATAAGCCTGATAGATGTTAGAAATTTTAAAATCAGGGGTATCTTCATCACAACTCCTTTTTGGTAATTTGCGACAGCCTATTTATGTCGGTCCTTGTTAGGGTGCCCACAATTTTCTTCTTCAGAGACAGCAGCTATGATTCATAAACATATAGGATCATCAGAAGAACACTTATATTATAAAACAGACGGGTTGAGGCAGCTAGGTTGCACAGTGGATAGAGCACTGAATCTGGAGTCAAGAGTACCTGAGTTCAAATCCTGCCTCAGACATGAAGGATAGCTGTGACTCTGAGCAAGTCACTTAACTCTGACTGCCTCAAAAAAAAATGGGTCTTTGGTTCAAGGCACAGTTTGGGATTACTGGAGTACCACATGATTTACAGCCCAGTTTGCAACAGCAGCTTGGTGTTGAAGTGGATAGAATATCAGGCATGGAGTTAGGATCTGCCCTCAGCTTACTATGTGATGCTAGGCAAGTCACTTAACCTTGTTTTCATCTGTCCAATGAGCTGGAGCAGGAAATGGCAAATCACTCCAGTTTCTTTGCCAAGAAAACCTCAAATGGGGTCATGAAGAGTTGGAAAGGACTAAAAAATGACTTCACGGCCCAGTCTGCTTTCTTCCTATTATTTGATTCTAGGACCAGTTGATTATGTAGATAAGAAACTTGGTCTGAATTTAAATTTTCAGCAATATTTCACAAGCAAGTTATTATAGGTACCATTACTTCCCAAAGTAATACAAATGTGGAGACGGAAGCTAGATACATACAATATGCATATTTATACTTGTGTTGGGATGATGAGGTTATTATTAAAGATAAAAACAATCTTCTTTGGTAAAACCCCCTGCATGACTTTTACTCATTCCTTATGACTGTGTCTCTAGTTTAGAATAAAAAAGAGCACTGACTGGTGAATAAAGGCGGAGGTGGGAATAGAAGGCAATGACAGCAGTCATCTGTATGGGGCCAGAGGAGGTATGAGGTAGAAAACCGTGACACCCAAAATAGTCAAATGAAGGTCATAGTTGATATTAATAACGTTAAATAAGTCTATGTAAACCCTCCTATCCCACAGGAGGTGGTTCTTTGCCTAATTTGAGGCCATCTTTGAGAGTTCAGTCCAAGACAAATGGCCCTTCCCTCTCCTTTACCTGATTAGCCTTGCTTCTCAACAAGCTGCCTGTCTGCAGCTCAAAGCACTGAATACCCAAGACATATTGTTTCACACTTCCTCTTCTAACTCCCTCTTATCCTTCCTATAATACATACAATAGAACATTCATTAATGATTCATTTATAATGTAAGTATTAGCACTCAGTTAAAGCAAAACACATACCTTCCTCAGGCTGCTAGCCCAACTGGTATCTATTTGAATTATAGTCCTAATTAGCTAATATTCTAAAATTCTACTTCAGAAAAATATGTTTTCCATGGGAAAACAATGCTATGGACTCCCCAACAGTAGGACCTGTTTTTTTTAAATTGTTTTTCTAGTGGTAGTTATGAGAAGGCACAGGGCTGTCCATATCCTCTTTCAAGCCAGCAGCATGCATTTGCAAAGCCTCATTATCTCTGTGCCATAATCAATCTGTGCCAACTTTTTAAATGGCCAAACCACTCTCCTGAAGTATTTGTATTTTCTATGATAAGAAAAAGGCATTGTATTTACATAGCTCTCTTTTTGTTGTTCAGTCCTGTCCAACTCTTCATGACCCCATTTGGGGTTTTCTTGATGAAGATACTGGAAGGATTTGCCATTTCCTTCTCCAGATCATTTGACTGATGAAGAAACTGAAGCAAACAGGGTTAAGTGACTTGCCCAGTGTGACACAGCTAATAAGTGTCCGAGGGCACATTTGAACTCAAGATCTACTGTGCCACCCGGCTGCCCTAGCAAAGCACTCTACAGTTTTGCAAAAAGCTTTCACATACAAAAATCTTGTTTTATCCTCTCTAATAAGAACAACTCTGTAAAATATGTGGGAAAGGCAACATTTCATATATATATATGTATATATATATGTACATATATATACATATTTTAATAACGGACAGAGATGTTCAAAGAGATTAACAGACAGGCCTCAAATAACCAATCTAGTAAGACGTGAAGCCAGGACTAGAACTCAGGTTTTCTGATTCTCATGAAATGGGATGGTGTTTATTACACTATAATAAATGTTGTAAATTTGACATATCTAGAAGTTAAAATGTTTTAATGAGTAGAATTTTTATAGTTTCCTCTGGTAGAAGGAATATTCCCACACACGAGTTCTAGAAGAATTTTGTTGAAGTGGGAATTCCCTGTAGCTACAAATCACAACCTATCTACAACACAATGGTTAAATCATAGACACACTGAGGCACTGAGAGGTTATTTGCCCTGGATCAAGAGATAGTGAGTATCAGATTAGGACACAGGTCTTACTGACTCCATGCTCTCCCTCCCTCCCTCCCTCTCTCTCTCCCTCCTTCTCTTCCTTTCTCCTTCCTTCCTTCCTTCCTTCCTTCCTTCCTTCCTTCCTTCCGCTTCTTGGTCACAATTCTTTGTTGGTAACTTGTTGTAGCCTATTTAGGGCCATCATTATTGCATCGCCTATTGTTTTTTTTTTTTTCCCTCCAGCAAAAGTAGCTCTCCATGATTCACACATACATAGACTCACCAGTCTCTAGCACAGTGTCTACTCTACTACACTGCCTCTCATACAGATGGTCCTCTTCAGTGGTCCCCCCCACCCCACCCCACTTTGCATTGAGTGTCAACATCCTCTCACCTCTGCCTTCTGGAATCTCAAGGCTCTAAGGTAGTTTAAAAACACAGTATCTCCTTAGCTTTAAAAAGTGAGGGGCCCAAGGCATGAAATAAGTGGGCTCTTAGCAGTCCAGCTTAAGTTCAGAAAAGGCTGATATCATGGCTAGGTTGACCACAGATTGGTGAATTTTTTAGCCACAAGAACCCACCAAGAATGATGACTAAGGCAAGTAATAGCTGAGTCTTTAAGCCAGGAAGAGAATAAAAAATTCAGAACTGACTGGGAGCTTGGAGGTCATCTGGTCCAACTCCCTCATTTTACACTTGGGGAAACTGAGCCAGTGATAGGGGAAATGACTTGACCAAGGTCCCAGAGGTTGCAGGGAGGAGAAGCAGGATTATAAACCAGGATCTCTGACTCTAAGTTCAAGGATGTTCACTGCTTCAGTAGGACCCACACAAACCAAATCCTATGGAAAATGAATGTTAGATCAAACTCCCTTTGATAACAATAATATACTATTCTCACGTTGATATGATATTACCAGCTCATTAGCCTTCTGATTCTATAGCAATAGTGAAGCTAGAAACTAAGAGAATGAATTTTCTGGGAGTGTCACTTTCATAGGATCACAGGTTTATCCCTGGAAGGCATCTGAGATACTACCTAGCCTAAGGCAATAATACTGATGAGGAAACTGAGGCTCAGAGTCAAGTGACTTGGCCTGAGTCATGCACATAGTAATAACTGGGCTAGGATTTGAATGCAGAACTTCTGATTTCAAATCCAGTGTTTTCTACAATACTGTGGTGCTTCAAACATCTATATGTCTTACCCAGCAGACAAATTTGGGGAACTAAATACTAAAATTTCCCCTGGCGAGGGTTTAATTTAACATTGGCAGGTCACCAGGGAGGATTTTTCTAAAGAGTTCCCTTGGCAGGATAATTTTCATTTGGGTGTTAATGAGGCAATTCTTTCAAAAAAAAAAATACGCAGCCTGGCCAATTGTTTGTTAAAAATAACTTTTCTGGTTTCAACTGTATCCCTGGTCTATTTGTTTCCTTTCTCAGTCTAAACACAGTAGCTCTTATTAGATGAGCCATGCAAAATACAGGTTGTCTCCCACATCCCATTCTTCAACAATAAACCTTTTTCCAGATCCACAAAGATACTTTCTGCCCCCTTACCTCCATCCCCAATAAAGTCAAAGGCTATTCACTCAAGGCAAGAGATGAATAAAAAAAAGAAAGAATATTTATCAAAGATGCCATTTTTATCTTTCACAATATCATTATCACCCCAGCATAACTATGCAAATGCAATATAAAATATACAAATATGCAAATATAAGTGGTGTGGAAAGAGTTCTGGAGTTACGAAGATCTGAGTTCAAATTCTGCCTCAGATGCCTACCAGCTATATGGCCCCAACCACTCTCTGACTCAGTTTCCTCATCTGTAAAATTATGATAATAATAGCACCTATCCCACAGGGTTGCTGTAAGGATCAAATGAACTAATATTGGTAAAGTATTTCAAAAACTTTAAAGAGCCATATAAATGCTAGCTATTATTTTTTTTAATTTATTTTTAACATGTTTGGTTTTCAGCATTGATTTTCACAGGCGTTTGAATTACAAATTTTCTCCCCATATCCTCCACCCGCCACTCCAAGATGGCGTACATTCTGGTTGCCCTGTTCCCCAGTCTGCCCTCCCCT
>JAQQSZ010020934.1:0-10031 GCA_028646595.1 Phalanger gymnotis
CAGCGGTCCCTGATCTAGCAGAAGCTCAGTAAATAATGTACTTGGAAGACAAAGTAGGGGGATAATTTAATGAAGGGGAAAAAAGCCCAACAATAACAAGTAAATGGTTTGGATCTGGCAGGGAGAGCCTCTCACAGCACCTGCCCATGGGAACTGAGAGTTCTGTTCAGAAGGAAGAAAAGCGGTTCCAAGTAGTACATTGTCTCCATTCATAAAGGGACAGGATGCTGAGTAGGAAAGAAGAAAGCAGTGGTGAGCATTTGGCCAGTGCCGGTGATTTCCATCAATCAACAAGAAGCCCTTCCCTCCTGCCCTCTGTGGGAGAAAAACATTGTTGAAAAACAACCTCACAGCTGCTTCTCCTGTAAGCATCTTGTTCCAGTGCTGGACAACTTTTAACTTTACATTATTTTTATTAAAACCCTAAATCAGCAGCATTAAATGGCTCCCGATTTAGCTTCTCAACATGGGTCAAGATTTTAAAAATCAGCAGGACGACTGGCACAATATCCTGGGAAGATGTGGCAGTGATGACTTTCAGAATGCCAGGGCCACCATTTTGCCAGGATCAGAAATGGGGCTTTTACATTTTTTTTTACTTTTAAGATAGAATTGTCCCCAAGAGTAAGCATCTCTCAGTTCAGACACTAAGCCAGAGGTTCTTTACCTTGAGTCTGTGAACTTAAAAATATTTTGATTACTATTTCATGTAACCGTATGAATTCATTGCGTAAATTTCATTAAAATCAAAATGTATTTTATTTTGTGGATTTAGAATCATCATATCAAGAAGGGGTCCAAAGGCTGTACCAGACTACTCAAGGTGTGGTACAGTGGACAGAATGCCGTATGGCTGTAGGGAACATCGTGAGGGCATCTGCTTTATCTCTCTGCCTCTCTGCAGAAGCCTCCCTTAACAGCGCCAGATTTGTGGAAACCTATTCTGTTTTTAAGGACCCCTTAGAGGAACAAATTCTGCAGTCTCATGACTCACCTTTTTCAGTTTCTTATTTCTACCTTGACTATTGGGAAAATTCAGTTTGCCATGTGCCCACCTAGTCAGGGAGGGAGTTCACTCCAATCTGTGGACAGAGCTGTCTTTATGATTGATGAGCTTCTGAGGGTTTTAGTCATCTGGGAATGGAGGTGGAAGGGGTGCGGGGGAAAGGAGATACCCACTAAGTCTCAGAAGTGGTGACTTTTTTCTTGGTGCAGCCAGAGTCAAGGTTGTGATGGTCTGTGGTGGGGGCTCTGGGAGTTGAAGAGGTTGTAGGGCTGAGGGTAGTAGTTGCTAAGGAGGGAAAGGGATGAGTATCCATGGCATCATTCCCAGTTGTGGAACTGAGAGCTCATTCATTCATTCATGCATCTATCTAGTCATGATTTATTAAACTCATATTCTGTGCAAAGCACTAGGTTAGGCACTGGGGAGATACAAAGATAAATATGATTTCCCATGGGGAGAATGTGACCAGGAGACAGATGGCAAAGGTAATGGCAAGGCCAAAATATGGGGCATGGAGATGAGGAAAAGAAGGAATATTGCTAATATTGCTATAAACTTGCTCCGCTCTGAGCCGCACTCCCTCTGGAGCCGACAGATCACGGAGATCAATATACTTCATGCTGTGGCCCTTGTCCCATCACCCCGTGTAACATCCAAGCAGATAGACAGATGGCGATGAACACTGTCCTTATCATTTGGGAATCCATCATGAGTATCGATGAGGAGATGCCACCTTGTTTTGGAATAAGCCAGTAGCAAGGCATAATTGAAAAAAAAATGGAATACAGGAGACCAATTTTTAAATCAGTGCACAAAAAAAGAAAAAAACCCTCAGCAGTCCTCATGCTTTGCTTTCCTTGTAGGTGGTGAAGATCGATTTCCCAAAGAAAAATCAATCAGTGGGAATGTGTCTTTCTGGAGAAAGCCAAGCATCTGTCAAAGAAGAAAAAAAACCCAGAAAAAGATTTTCTTGGGTCATGTGCTGAGAGTTTGCTGACTCAGGCCTTCTGTTTTTACATCATTAACAAGTTGAAGAGCTGTTGCTCCTTACAGAAGTGCAGGATTGGTGGTTTTGAACCTCACAGCCGGGAAAATCTTTTATGAGAGAATGCTAAGTGTGCTGAGAATGGTCCAAAAGCATATTTTTGTTCTGCAAAATTGATTAAGGGAATTGACAGGAGGGCTGTACTGTGTCTTTTCTGGGCATGCAGAGGAGGAAAGGATTGCTTTCACCTGGAACCTGATCAGGATCATAGGAACAGAAAATCAGCCATTTTAAATTGATAAACAATTATTCATATCGGATCCCCTTTGGGTAATGTCATTAGAGACAGGCGAGTGTCACCAGGTGTTACTAATGGAGTGGTAAGGTAGAGACAGGTATCTGAGGGAATTCGTTGTTTGAACACATAGCATGAGACAAAGGGCTTTCTGATGATTAATGGAGAGGAGGGCTCCTGGATTCTGCGGAGAGGTATGAATGGCAGTTGGAAATCTTTCTCCTTGTAGAATTATATTACCACAGCTCAGGTGTTACTAGCTGATTGGGTCACAAGGGACCCAAACACAAAGAGTGTTTAACTTCTCTTCCCTGCTGGTGATTGATTGAATAAGCATTCGTTAAGCACTTACTATGTGTTTATGCTAGGTGCTGAATATACAAAGAAAAACAAAATAAAAATAGGCCCTGCCCTCAATGAGTTTACATTCTACCGGGAGATATATGAGCAGAGCAGTACAAGATAATTTTTTGGGAGGGGTAGCAGTGCTAACATCTGGGGCCCCAGGAAAGGCTTCCCATAAGTTGAGTCTTGAAGGGAAGCTAAGAGGTGGAAGTGAGAAGAAAATGTAGCTGGGGCGTGAGTGGCAGACATAGAAATTCAGAAGTGGAATATTGAGTTGGGGGAAAAGCGAAGAGGCCAGGTTGGCCAGAACATTGAGGGGGTGACGGAGATGAATTTGGAATAGGTCCAAAAGCGAGCTAGAGTCTGCTTGAGAAGGAGGGCTCTAGGGAGCCACTAGGGTTTCTTCACCAGGGGAATAACATAGAGAGGGCTGTGCTTTAAGCAGAGAATCATTGTAGTAGCAATGAAGTATGGAGGAGTTATGGGTTTGTTATGAGTCCACGTGATTCTGCCAATATGCAGAGATTAAATGAACTCTGTGAGGCGCTGTTTTTCTAGGACCGAGATGGTACAAAGACTAGCATGTTGTACCTATTTGATTCTATCTTTATAGCATCATGAAGTACTTCCAGAGAGTTGAGTTAGATTCTCATCCTTTTATGCCAGTTCCATTGAGAGAGGTTTGTGGAGGCTTCTTTCCTGCCCTGGTAGCCCTCTCCCCATTCTTCTCCATTGGCCTGGGAATGGTAAGAGGCCTGGATTTCCATTTTTCTGAGAGATGGAGCATGGCAGTTGGATCCCCCCTTCACTTTTTTGGTTCAATCCAAGGGATTTTGTGTTTTTAAGATCCTTTGAATGGGAGCCAAGTCCAGGAGCACTAGGCTGGAACCACCCAGCCTATTCCTTGGCCCTGAGAAGAGGAGGAGGAATGAGAACAGAATTCAGTAGGAGCAAACAGAGAGAGACTCCAAGACAATTCAATAAAAAAAATGATAATGCCGTTAAGTTGACTGGTCTTGCTGGGAATGTCGATTCTCAAGTGACTCCTCCAGAGAGATCTCTGTGGTCTCCTTGCTTGTATAGGAGTTGATAAATTGGCAGCAGAGTTTGGAAGGCTCCCAGACCAGACTGTCTCCATATCCTTCCAGCTTATCATGAGAAGCCCTCCATTTTGTTCTTGTCTGACTGTTTTGTGTCTTAGACCAAACGGGGTTTGTAGCAGTGAAACAAACCCAAAACTCTAGTTGTCCATAGAAGGCAAGTCTATTATTTAAACTACATGAAGGTTTTTCAGTAGCCACTATTCCCACAATGGCAGGGGCCGATAGGTGCTACCAGTTATGAGGAAGTGGTGATAAATATCGAACTCCTTTTGTGGACTCGCTTCGATTCCCACCTCCATTCCCTCAACTTTCTGAGTGACCTTGAGCATGGCAAAAATCATTCATGCTAAGCAGTTGCCTCAGAGTTAGTATTTTGGCAGACTTTGTTGTAGGTCATTTTATTTCCAGGCTGAATCAAACAACAAACTGATGCTACACTCATGCCAGGAATGCTAATGGTGAACTGATCGATGAACATGGCCTGGTACAGAAAGATGTGGCCAGATCCTATAGGCCTCCCCATAGACCACCCACTTCACCAGCAGATATTAAGGACTCGACTCTGAGTTTTCTATATACTATGAAGCTGGGCTGGAGTATCAGGCAGGTCAACCAGGGAGCGTAGCATTATCTTTATTTTCCTTAACCTTTCTATGTAAGGAATTTTTATAGTTCCATTAACTAGTAAGACCATTTGCAAACCACTTGGGCAAAATATATTACTATGAATACCTCAGGGACTTCTGGGTTGACTTGAGAGGCAAGCTGATAGAATCAGAATTATTTCCAGACTGTCTCGTTGACAAGATACCTGACCATGTGCCCTTTGGTTGGGGGAGGTGGCCAATGTGGCTTCAGCAGTTTGATTTCAGAGCAGACCCTGAGTCTGAAACAGAGCCTGCTGTCTTCACATCGATTCCATCCCAATCCTGCTATGCTTATGCAAACTCAGCTTCTGGGACTTTGCTCCCTTGCCTTGTATCTGGGCTCCAGAGAACATTTGTCCCCATGCCAAATTGCATGTGTCTGCATTTGTGGAAAAGATTTTCCCGCAGCTTGGCTGATTAAAAGTCAGCCCAAAAGCCAATAGGCTTCCCCACCAGCATCTTCCTCTGTAGCCTGAGTATTTGGGAGGAGCCAGAATGGTACTGGGCTTAAGCTTTTGGCAGCCGTATAAGCCTTCCTTAAATGAGCTCAACTCTTCTCTCCCAAACTCTCAGGAGAAAAGGAGTAGATAAAGTCTGCTGAGTTAGCACAAGTGGCTGTGCTTTTGGAGGTGATGCCTAAATCAGCTTTGCTCACTCCAGGGGGACCACATAGCATCCCTTCAGGCAACCCTAAGGTATTAGGCACCTTGCAAAAGCAGGATAAGGAGCTTTGGTGATTTTCATGGAGCTTCTGTCGACCTTGAGTTTTCCCTAAGTAGTCAGGCAACATTTATTTAATGTCAGGGGCAGTGTAGTATAGGAAAATATACAGGTATGAGGGTCCCAGGATTGTAGATTGGGAGACCGAAGATGCCTTAGAAGTCATATGTGGGCACTGATCTTTGTTCTCTCACTAGCTGAGTGACCTTGGGCAAAACATTTAACTTCTCTGATTGCCTTATCTGTGAAGTACCCATTCTATCTACATCATGTAGAAATGTGTATATATTTGGTATTAACTTATCTGCATACATGTTGTTTGTCCTTAGTAGAATGTGATTTTCTTTGGGGCACAGGCTGTCTTTATCCCCAGGGCCTAGCAGAGTGTCAGGGGTTCAATAGGCAAAGTGAAAAACGCTCCTTAAACGAGTGAGTTAACTGCGATTTTGTGTGAAAAGCATTCTGTGAAGCGCTGTAAAAATATAAGCTGTTATTATCGTACAAACTGCAGTGCTGAACCTACAAAGGAAGTGATGAGGCATAGTCTCTTCAATCAAGGACCTCGCAAATGAATTAGGGAGGCAGGATATATACATGGGTGAAGGCATCTAGATGGAGCAGTGGATAGAGTGCTAGGCCTGGAGTCAGGAAGGCTCATCTTCCTAAGTTCAAAGCTGGCCTCAGATACTTACTAGCTGTGTGACCCTGGGCAAGTTGCTTAACCCTGCTTGCCTCAATTTTCTCATCTGTAAAATGAGCTGGAGAAGGAAATGGCAAACCACTCCAGTATCTTTGCCAAGAAAACCTCAAATGGGGGTCACAAAGAATTGGAATTATTGAAATGACTGAGCAACAACAGATTTTGTCAGGAAGATCTGAGTTCAAATGTGGCCTCAGACACTTACTAGCTTTGTGACCCTGGGCAAGTCACTTAACCCCTATTCTCTTCAGTTCCTTATCTGTAAAATGGGAATAACCTGGCGAAGGAAATGGCAAACCACTTTAGTACCTTTGCCAAGAAATGGACAATATGGACAAAGTCCCTGGGGTCATGTAGAGTCAGGCACAACTGAATGACAACACCAGAAAGGCGAGATAGGGGCAGAAACTGGAACTGCCATGATTAGAAGGATGTTCTTGGTCCTGGGCTCCATTGCTTTTAAATGCTGCTTCTCTCTCTCACTCTCACACAAATTGTGGTGACTTGCTTGCTGGGGAGCACTCCAGGGAATGGCAGCTGGCCACATATGCCTGGCATAGTCGAGGAGAACCACCCCACTGTCCTACAGCTTGTCCCTTGGATCCCCTCTCAGAGATAGACTCCTGGGCTCAGTGGATCATGGATCTGACTCAGGATGGAAATCCTTGTGTTCATATTAGCAGTTGACTAAATAAGGTCCAAATTCATCTAACTCTCGATTATTCAGGGGGCTGGCACATTGTAAATTTTAAGCGTGGGAACTTTGTTCTTCTCCTTGTAGTTCCTGGACTTTGGGGCATTCCGTTGTCCTGGTCAGTCAGTCAACAAGCATTTACACATTGCCAGGCACTGTCCCAGCAGAACCCCAAGCAGGCAAGGAGGGAACAAGATAAGATAACACGCTGACCTTTTACAATATGTTTTCCCGTTTTTTTTTTTTTTTTTAAAAAAACCCTTTGTAGATAGATAATAGCGTACTTTGATGGCTCAAATTCCCCAAGCAATTTCTCTGATGACTACTTCTTTCAGTCACAGCTCAAGACACAGGCCTGTCTGGGATCCCAAGCATTAAATATTATAAAGTTTATAATATTCATTATAAAGCGGAGCATTCTGAAGTGGCCAGTCAGGGAAGTCTTCTAGGAGCAAAATGTCCAGTGGAGGTAGAACAAGGTGAACTGGGATGTGTAGTGGTGAATAATTTAGGAAACCAGGTTCATCTTCTAGGTTTGCTGTAGAATGTAACTTACTGAAGGAAGGAAATGTCTCACTTTATTTGTATTTCTAGTGTTCAGCATACAGGCCAGTCATTACGTGCTTGTTGCTTGATTTGTTCCACTTGGCCTTAAGCCTGAGCAGAAAACTTTTCTGGGCCATAAAAGTGGATGGAATGAGAGTGGTAGGCTTTGCTTTAGGCAGCTAGGTGGAGCGGTGGATAGAGTCTAGAGTCAGGAGGACCCGAATTCAAATTCAGGCTCAGACACTAGCTGTTTGGCCCTGGACAATTCACTTAAGCTCTGTTTTCCTTGGTCTTCTCAACTGTAAAAAGGAGTTGTGAGGATCAAATGAGATTCTTTACAAATTCGTAAAGCACTTGGCACAATGCCGAGGCACATAGTAGGCGCTCTATGAGTATTAGCTCATAGTAGGTGGTAGAATCGATAGAGTCAAAAAGAGTCCTACAAGAGGCTCGCCACGAGACCAGACTGCAAAGGCGCAGCTGCCGAGACAGTTGTAGAGCTTTTCGACAACGAGGCCATTTCTCTCTCTCTCTCTCTCTCTTTTTTTTTTTTTTTTTGCTGTTTCCTCCTGCTGAGGCCATCACTTATGAGTCGTCAGTATCCAGTGTCTTGGTGCTATCTGGTGGTTTGCACCCATGCGCTGATCCAACACCTTAAGGTCAGCCGTGAGCAGAAAAATCATCATTCTTTTTCTTTTAGGCCTTTTTAAATTGATGTCTTTGGTTTTGACCTCGCCTTATTTCCTTTACCTCCTCAGACAACCATCCCTTGTAACAAATAATTTTTTTTAAAGAAGAAAAAGATAGTTTAACAGAATCAACCCACCCATCAACCGCATTTGACGATATAGGCAATATTGTCACGTACCTAGTCCCTCATCTTGGTAAAGAAGGAAGAACACCTCACCTCATTCTCAGTGAGTTGACACTAATGGCCATATGCTAACACAGGGCAGCTGGTTGGGGCAGTGGATAGAGCACCAGGCCTGTAATCAGGAAGACATGAGTTCAAATCTGGCCTCAGACACTTACTAGTTGTATGATCCTGTTTGTTTGGTTTCCTCATCTGTAAAATGAGCTGGAGAAGGAAATGGCAAATGACTCCAGTATCTCTGCCAAGAAAACCCCAAATGGGGTCATGAAGAGTCATATGTAAGCGAAAAATGACTGAAACAAGAAAAGGCAACTAATACAGACTCGGAGGTCAGTCTGTGCCGGATGAGCCCTGCAAAGGGTCTTGATACTAAAAAGTCCCATTCCAGGGACTGGTGATAAAAGGGCCCATAGATGATAGTCACATTTCGTGAAGGGAGGAGGGGAGGGGAAGGATGTGATAAACATCGAGTAGCTGCAGGAAAACTTGAAATTGCTGTATTGTCTTTGGACCTGGCATAGTGATAGAAGGATAATCAGTCATTTAGTCAACAGGCATGTGTTTAAGTGCCTGCTATGTGCCTGGCACTGTGCTAAATTCTGGGGATACAAAGAAAAGCAAAAATAAAAAAAACAAGCCCCTGCCCTCAAGGAGTTTATAGTCTAAGGAGGGGGGAGGGTACAACTATGCAAACCATAGATAGCTAGATTAATAGTAGATTAAATTGTCCATAATCTCAGAGGGCAGACTCTAGTCAAGAGAGAGGCTCCTTGTAGAAAGTGAGATTTTAGCCTGCACTTGAAGGGAGCCAGGGAGGCCAGGAGGTGGAGATGAAGAGGGAGAAAGTTCCAGTCCAGGGGGACTGAAAATGCCCAGAATTTGGAGGTGGAATGTCTGGAACAGCAAGGAGGCCAGTGTCACTGGATTGTGGAATATGTGGATGGGAATAAAAGTATTAAGAATTGAAAGGTAGGAGGAAGCAGGTTATGAAGGACTTTAAAAGCCAGAGAAGATTTAATGTTTGATTCTGGGGGAACTAGGAAGCTGCCAGAGTTTATTGAATGGGGGGGGGTGTAGCATGGGGTGACGGTGTCAGATCTCTGCTTTAGGAAGATGGCTTTATAGCTTAGGGGTGGACAGACCAAAGTAAAGGGCAGCTAGAGCAGGGAGGAGAACCAGGAAGTTTTGCAGTAATCTAAGCATGAGGTGATGAGGGCTTGGACCAGGGTGGTGGCAGTGTCAGAAGAGAGAAGAGGGCGTGCATGAGAGATGTAATGAATTTACAGGATTTGGCAACCAACTGGATATGAGGCATTAGGGTGAGAGAGAGAGAGAGAGGGAGGGAGGAGTGGAAGATTCACCAGGTTGTGAGGCTGAGTAGACTGAGAGAATGGTGGTGTTTTCAGTAAAAGGAAAAGTAGGAAGTAGGAGGGGGAGGATAATGAGTTCAGTTTCGTAAATGGGATTAGGATGTCTATGGGACATCCAGCACGAATTGTCCAATAGGCTGTTGGAGATTCAGGACTGGAGATTGACGGGACAGGCTAGAACTGGATAAATAGATCATTAGCATAGAGATGGGAATTGAATCCATGGGACCTGATGAGATCACCAGTTGAAAGAGCATAGAGTAGGAAAGAAGAAAGTCAAGGACAGAGCCTTGGGGGATCCCAAAGGTTAATGCCCATGGATGAGGCTCTGGCAAAGGAGACTGAGAAGGAGTGGTCAGCTAGCTAAGAAGAGAAGCAGGAGGGAAGAGTGGCCTAAAATCCTAGGGAGAAGAGAATAGCAAGGAGAGGAGAGGGTAATCAATAGTGTCTGAAGATGCCAAGAGGTCTTAGGTGTCATCTAGCCCAATCTCTGTCCTATCATAGATGTGGAAACTGTGATCCCAAGAAAGGAGGTAAGGATTTGCATATATCATACCTTTCATGGGGGTAAATATTGACAGAATCAATGCAGCCTAAGGAGGTTATCCTGGGGCATTCCGATTTCACATTTTCCTTTTTCTGTTTGTTGAATCCACTCGGTTATTTCCATGAGTTTGGCTGCTGTTGAACCTAGGATCAATACATCAGTGAAACTTGGTACAACATCTGAGATCCGAGGGAACAGC
>JAQQSZ010020935.1:0-10031 GCA_028646595.1 Phalanger gymnotis
CACAGGTTTCACACCTGACAGGGCCCTGGGCCTGGGGCTTAGCACTTAACAGCTGAAAGTACTTCCACTCAAAAG
This sequence comes from Phalanger gymnotis, assembly GCA_028646595.1. Lineage (NCBI taxonomy): Eukaryota > Metazoa > Chordata > Mammalia > Diprotodontia > Phalangeridae > Phalanger > Phalanger gymnotis. The sequence continues at coordinate 76 of JAQQSZ010020935.1, forward strand.
AAACAAAAGCCATGCTAATGAGACAATTTTGCTTAACAACACACTCCACCCCTTGTTCTAGGATACACCCTGTTTTAATGAGATTTAAAAAATGAAAAATGATACAATCCTTGCCCTTAAGAAATTTACATTTACTAGGGGAGATAATTGCATGGATAAAATAAGTATAGTACAAGGTAATATGTGATGGGGCTAAAGGGAGGTCTAGAGAAAATCCTCTAGGCATTTTTTTTATTAGTGAAACTTATGCTTAAGGGGAATTTTATTTTAGTTTCAATTCACAGAATAAAACAAGCCATTCCATAAAAAAGATTGCATGTGAAATTGCTAATCTACCATATATAACTTGCTATTCCTTCAAATATACAACAAAGTTATCATGCAAATTTATTTTTTTCCTTTTTTTGCTCCCCCCCCATTCTTTTCTATATACAACATTTTGTCTTCTGTCTCCTTATTACTCTGTATTCCACCCTTCACTGGTCCATCCCTGTTCTTCAACAAGGAGCGTAAATGACAAGGACCAATATCCTAGTGAACTCCTCCCTAAAAGAACCATTCTTGGAAAACAACTCAGTAACATGGTGCTTTTAAACCCATAATCACGATACCTCTGGGAAACACAAGGCAAGAAGCATTCAGAGATGCAAATTTAGAGAGATCAAGGAAAAGAAACAGGCTGAGGCCTTACTCTGGGAAACCTCCAGGGGTCCCAGGTTAGCAGGCATGTTGAGTGAGGAGGAGTCAAGGGAAAATTCTGATAAGGAAGTGGGAACATAGCTAAGAAGCAGATATTTAAAGTTCCAGGGAAGCTTAAATTCAGGAGAGGGACCCAACAATGGTAAAAGAGCAGTACCCACGAAACACTAACCAAAGGTTGACTGCCAGATTTGTTGTCAGCAGAGCCGATTGGTGAATCAGAGATGATCAGGTGGTTGGGTAGGAGGGCACAGAGCACCCCTGCTCACTTGTGCTTCTCAAAGGTCCCTTCGGGTAGTAAGCTTCATGCTTTTCTGATCTACTTTGAAGCTTGTTTTTATGGAGCTGGATATATAGATTTTAGGGCTCATTTTCATAGAGGTGGAAATAAGCAATCTCCAGTGGGGATAGTGTAGGGCAAGAACAGTCTAGCACCTGCCATTCACTCCTTTTTTTGGTTGTGGCCATCTCCAGTTGTCCCGGACCCAGATGGCTCCACAGGAGAAACTGAGGCCGGTGACTATGCACAGCCCTCCCTCATTTAAATCCAATTCACTTGCAAGTCACAGCAGCACTTTCCAGATATCATAGGTCTTCTTCCAGAACAAGGACAACGATTGTTATTTGATCTGCTCCTGTATACCACCAGGATAACTTCTTAAGGATAGTCGTATGGGTCTTACATTTCATTGTATCTTCCTCTGCACTCACACTGTCAGCCAATAAACATTTTAAGAAATGTTTACCATTTGCTTAATGCCAGGTACTGTGCTAAGTGTTGGGGATCCAAAAAAAGGTAAAAGAAAATTCCTGCCTTGGAGGAGCTAACAATCTAAGGGAGATAAGAAGCAAAGAGCTGTGTACAAACAAGTAATATACAGGAAATAATTAAGAGAAGGAAAGCATTAGGGTCAAGACTGGTTGGGAAAGACTTCCCGTAGAAAATGAGACTTTCATTGAGACTTAAAGGAATCTAGGAAGGTAGAGATGAAGAGGAAGAGCACTTCAGCCATGGGGCACAGCCAGAGAAGATGCCCAGAGCTGACAGATGGGGGCACTTGTTCATGGGAAAGAAGGAGGCCAGTTCGAGTAGAGCGCTCTGGACATAGTGGCTTTCAAGTAATATCTGTTAAATCAGATTTATATCTACTGAATCTCACTCCATATCGGAACAGGACTCCAGAAACTAATGTGTTGTAATCTTTGAATGAGGATGACTTTTCATTTCTTGTTGAGTTTGAAGGAATGAAAAGAATGATATTGTAAAGGTAACTCATTGGTTCCAAAGTTCTTCCTCACCCTCCTACCTTTCCAGCCCCTAGCTGCAGTGAGTGAGCCAGTGGAGGAGGAACATAGTGAAGAGTTTATTTGTGAAGATAACCAAGATGGCAAAATCCTGAGGTGTTTTGTTTGGACAGAGCTGCAGTCGTCATGGGGACTCTATGGACACTTCTCTGAAAAGCTCACTGTTTTACGGCAGAATGGCTATTTTCATAAGGAAATTGACTTGAATTTCCTTAGCCATAATTTTTATGCTTTTGTTGTCATTGAACTTATTTGATGGTACTCACTCCTCTTCTGGCCAAATATATTTTATTGGATATTTTCTTTGTTAGATATTTGCTGCCATCCTTTCTCCGACAATTCATTACTTATATCTGTTGCTCAAGTTTTGGTTAAATCACAGCAGGAGGTCAAAGTAGGTTGAGGCCCAAAAGATGAAAATAATGGTTGGGAGGCCGTGCTGCCTGATGATGAATGACATTTTCAGTATAAATATCAGGGCTAGACCAGGATGAGATAACTCTTATCCCTGCCACTAAATCACTGCTGAACCTGCTGCTGCCACCTTATGGATTTAAGTGGGTGCTGCTGGCCTCATATTCTGTCATCAGTTTTTTTTTTTTTCTTTTTTAAATCTTCTCACTCTCCTTTGCTGATAAGAACTGTCAGTGACATTTTATAGCCTCTGGTTTCCTTGCCGGTGAAAACGTCTACCCAAATGCTGTGCATCATTACGGGATTTAATGATGAATATTTTAGATCGTAGGCTGTAGCCCATTTTGACCAAGGCATTTCTTTTCAAATGTGATGCCGTAACATAATAACATAAGCTTTATGCTGACTCCCCTCCCCTCCCCGCAAGTTATGGAAGGTGGTGTTATCAGTGGGATAAGTGTCTTTAGCCTAGAAAGGCAGACTGTCAATCCATCACCAGATATTTGTGACAGACAGTATGCTAATCATCCCATGCTTGGTCATAAACTTCACTCAGCTCCTGTGGCTAGTAAACCAAAACTTTCCCCTGATGATCACTTCTCTATTAGTGTTGTGTCCACCTTCCCTCCCCCACTGGAATATAAGCTCCTTGAGGGCAGGAACTTTCATTTTTGTCTTTGCCTCTGGCATATAATGAGTGGCATAGAGTAAGTGATTAATAAATACTTGTTGATGATCACAGTCATAGTATTCATGGATGACAATGAACCAGTGGCATATTGTGGGCTAATTGGGTAAGACATTTGGCTTAAGGAGTTAGGATGACTTCTGACTCCTTGAAGTTATATTGCCAGGAAGCTTCGACTGCTTTTTTCAATGAACTACTTTCTCCCCAGCCTGTGAAATGGAAATTATTTAGAAAGTCTTTGACTTTTGTCTACTCTCCCCATGCCTTTGCAGATAGCATTTCAAGGAGCCCAAAGTGGCTTGGGCTGGATCAGTCACTGTTGTAGTCATCCGCCCTCTAATTTATAATTAGATATCTAACAGACTGTATTCAGAACAAACGTTATCTCGCTTGCCTAATAGCTATATTTGAGTGTTCACCCAGTGATGCTGGCCTTCTTGCTCTTTTGGATACTCCATTTCTTGGCTGTGGTCATTTGGGGCTGTTCCCTTTTCCTAGAATGCTCTCCCTGTTCATCTTTGCCTACTGTCTTCCCTGGTGTCCTTTTAGTCCTAGCTAACGTCTTTATCTTCCATGAGAAGCCTTTTCCAATCCTTCTCATTCTTGGTGCCTTCCCTTTCATTATTTCCTATTTATCCTATCTAGAACTTGTTTATACATATGTTTGCTTGTTTTTCCCCCTTTAGATTTTGAATTCCTTGTAGACAGAAACTGTCTTTTGCCTCTTTTTGTATCCCTAGCACTTAGCACAGTACCTGCTACATAGTAGGCACTCAACAAATAATAATGCTAATTAGTATTTAGTGCTTTAAATTTTTAGAAGTGTATGTTATCTTATTTATTCACAACCCTGTTAGGTGGAGGCTATTATTATCCTCGTTTTTCAGATGAGGAAACTGAGGCCCCAGTTGTGACTTCTTCAGGGTCCCTCAGCCAATAAATGTCTAAGACAGGATTTGAACTCAGGTCTTCCTGACTCCAAGTTTAGCACTCTTTCCCACTGATTCACCTAGTTGACTGGTTATTCCTGTTTTCTTTGATCACAAATCTCTTTAATAACCACCACCCCCAACACCACCACCACCAGCATCACCACCATCACCATCATCAATAAGATTTATGATGCTTATATTAGACATTTTACAATTACAATGTGCAATTACAAAGAATTCTGCAATTATCTCATTTGGTCCAGAGGCTCTCAGGTTTCTTTACCAACAGACCTTGACTAAATAGCAAGGTAAAACATTGCATCAACCCACAATTTCATGATAATCAGTTTGGCCAAGTAAAGATTTTTTGGTGTTGTTCTGTGATATGCTTAAGTACTTTTTAATAACACTGTTGGGGTATTTAAAATATTATATTACATGATTCCTAAGCTATTTATGTAAAAGGATTATGCTTAGTTTTCCTATGGGTTGTGAAATCTATGTGAGATGCATATCAGAGAGCTTTTAGGAATATTCAATTAATAGTGATATAGAAAAAAGTTGTTATTGGCTGAGCTATCTTTTGTCGAAATGCTACCTTGACAGTGTTTATGTTTATTAAAGAAGTGTTCGTTATGCACATTGTTCTCATCATCTCTTAATTTCTGTTGCATAAAGCACCATACTGTAGGACTATAGATGGAGAATTGGAAAGGACCTTGGAGGTCATGTAGTCATGTAGTCCAACTTGGTCTTTGAACAGACTTGTCCCTCATTATACTTCTGACTTGTGACATACAACCCCACACCCAAAAACCCACCCTGAATGCCTCAGAAGCTGCAAGCTTCCCCAGGCCCTGCCCTCAAGGAGCTGAGAATCTTACGGAGGTGTGATAGGGCTGATTTAGGTCCATCCTCTGTTTGTTGTTGGTCATATTCCACAGTTAACAAAAGGAGATTTATTTAGCCTGCTTTGTCTGTGGATTTAGCCCTGTCTGAAGGGGCCCTGATTCCATCACTTGGAAGGGCTTTTTATACCCTTAAATGACCAAAAAAAAGCCACATTACCATGGCTTGAGGCAGCCAGAAGGCCGGGCAGAAAAGCTTGAGCCTTAGCCTCTCCAGACTAGGGGACCACTTCCTTCTGGTTTAGGGAAAGAATTAACCTAACTCAAATGGAAAAGAGGGAAAGGCTGGTAGATCTTGATCCTATCACAGGGGGAGACATATAAGTAGACACAAAATTCATATGGAGCCGAAAGAAGGTACCCTGGAGCAGATAGAAGGTACCCTGGGAAGGGGAACAGTACTAGCAACTGGGGGAACCAGGAAAAGCCTCAAAATGGCTTTTAAGCTAAATCTGGAAGGAAATGAGGGATGAAGAGATAAAGAGAGAGTACATTCTAAGCGTGAATATAGACAGAACAGAGACAGTAGAAATGTAGCCAGTGGAAAAAATGGTCAAGCCAGTATGGTTGGACTGTAGAGAACCTGGAGGTGAGTAATAAAGAAAGAGGCTAGACAGGTAGGATAGGATCAGGTTTGGAAGAGCTCTAAATGGCCCAAAGAGGAGGTTATAGTAGATTGTACAGGTAATAGGGAGCCACTTGTGTTTTTTAAGAAGGGCTTTGACACAGTCAGACCTGGTCAAATCACTTTTGGGGTTTGGAGGAAGGATTGGAGTAGGGAGACTAGAGTTTAGGAGGCTAATATATCACCTGGGTGAGGGGGTGATCAGAGCCCAAACTAGGGTGGTCACAGGTCATTGAGAGAGCAGGTAGAGATAAAGAGAAGAGAACCTAGGACAGACTCTTTGGGTATACTCATAATAAGGAGCAGGACCTCAGTGATCACTACCTAGCAAAGCAGACTGAGGAGAGGTCAGACATGTAAGAGGAGTACCAGGGGAAAACAGTTTCCCTAAAGCCTCCAGAGGAGAGAGTATCCAGGAGGAGGTTGTTGACAGTGTTCAAGGCTGCAAAAAGGTCAAGAAAGAGGAGAATTAGACTTGTCAATTAAGAGGACTTTGTAGAAGCCAAAATGCCGAAGAGAGGACTAGAAGTGGAGATGTCAATTAAAAGGGAAAAAAAAGAGGAAGACATAATTCCTTCCCTCATGGAGTTTTTAGTCTAGTACTAGAAAGGAAAGTTTTTTGCCATTAGGAATTCACTGGAGGTTTGCTATAAAAACAGATTCTCATTAAAAAAAATAGTAAATAATGATAGCTAGCATTTATATAGCACTTTAATGTTTGCAAAACACTTTACAAATAATATTTTATCCCCACAACAACCCCGGGACCTAAGTGTTATTGTTATTCCCATTTTAGATATGAAGAAATTGAGGCACACAGAGGTTAAATGACTTGCCAGGGTCTGACCTGGCCCAGTGCTTTAGCCACTGAGTCACCTGACTGACAAGAGACTGAGTATATGGGATTCTGCTGCTTGAATTTTACTAGGCTACTATTAGATAGCAGGGTTGTTTGATTTTTTTTTTACCCTGGTGTGGATTACCTTGTTTTTTAATATTTAGACAACCTATTTCAATATAGCTGGTTTCCTTTGTAATTTTATGAATTTTATTTTATTCACTTAAAAACGTTAGTCTCAGAAGGAGCCAGAAGCTTCACCAGACTGCCAAAAGGATATGACACAGAAATGATGAGCTGTTGCTTTTGAGTGACCCTGATTTCTGCCCCTCTTCTCACCCTGCTTTTATGAATGCAGGTTAAGTCTCATTTTTCTTAATGTCACAGACTGACTTTTAATTCACCATACGTTGGGTCATTTTGCTGATTTCTTGTTTTTTGAGAATCCTAGAAAGTGCTTTTGGAGTGCCTTTGGATGAATTTTTCTTTGTCCATAATATCATATTCTTTTTCTGTCATTTTGTATTATTGATATGTTTTTTCCTATGTTTCTTTTTTTTTTTGCAGTGTTTGTCTGCAGAAGAGGTCTTTTCCATTCATGAGCTCTCCAATGACACCAGGATCACCATTTCTAACTTCTCCAAGATATGTCCAGCCATCTTACAACAGCTGTCCTTTCACCCTTGCGATCACCGTCCAAAGCAGAAATCTAGGCCAACGTCTTCAGAAAGTATGTAACTTATTCCCTCTCTGGGGGAATGGGGGCCAGTAGTAGAACAACCTCACTGCAGCAAAATGCAAAAAGATTAGCAAAATGGTATAATGTAAATAGGCACTGTTAGATTTTGTCTTTTTAAAGCTGTAAATAAACCTACCCCAGCATATTTTAAATTGTCAGTAATCCTGTTAAGACAGCATCTATTCTTAATGAACAAACTGCTGTTAACATTTGTTTAATTTAATTGACAATTTGTTGTCATTTCAGTAGTGTCCAACTCTTCATGACCCCATTTGGGGTTTTCTTCTCAAAAATACTAGAGTGGTTTGCAATTTCCTTCTCCAGCTCATTTGACAGATGAAAAAACTGAGGCAAGCACGGTTAAGTGGCTTGCTCAGGGTCACACAGCTAGTAAGTGTCTGGGGCCAGATTCGAACTCAGAAAGATGAGTCTTCCTGATGAACTGAGTGTGACTAGGACTTTACAGCCCTGGATATTCTTCCAAATTGAACTTTTAAAAACAAACAAAACTTCTGCCCTCTTGTGTTCCAGGCCTCTTTTGCACCCAGATCATTTTTATGGCAGGGCTAACATATAACCACTCAGGGTTGTTAGTGCTTTTCTTGACCCTCCTTCTAACTCGGCGCTGTCTTCTCATTTTCTGGCTGCTGAGATGTGAATTTACCTCCTTACCTTTTTAGACTTCATATTTCAAAATAAAATTGAACCCACAACCTATAGTATCAACCATCTAAGGACTATTTGCTAATCCTCTTCATTTCTCTCAAAAATATTGGGGCCTGCTACTATTCCTGTCCCATGCATATACCATTTCTTGTTTGTGTTTATAACATAGTCCCTTCCCTCAGGACATCTTTGATTCATTTTGAAGAAAGAAATGGCCTTGGATCAGTCAGACCTGGGTTCAAGTCCTCCTTCTGACATAGACTGGCTGTCAGTGGTCTAGGCAGCTCTGTTAGCCTCCAAGTTGCAGATTAGGTGGAGGCCTCCATCGCCTGGGAGTTCCCTATACCAGTGAAATTCCAGGAGTATTGTCTATCTCTAATGACATGGTCAAAGCAATGGCTATACTAATCACACTTTTCTAGAACACTTCAAAAATGTTTCCTTACAAAAACCTGTGGGTTGTCGGTAACAAGAGCATTATTATTATTCCAGTTAGAGAGATGGAACCTTAGAGAGGCAAATAATAAGAGGCAGCATTTATGTTGCGATTTACTATTTAAAAAAAAGTTCATTTCTGTGGTAGGTGCTACAAATCTCATTACCCCATTTGATAGATGACCAAACTGAGGCTCAGAGTTTCAGTTACTTGCCCATATCTGGTAAATCAAAGTAGCAGCATGCAAATTTAGGATGGCTCTTAAGTGAATGGGAAACTAAAGATAATTAGAATGACAGATGATGCATCTCAGGGATCGAATCTAATTCAGCCTGCCTTCTTTTTCTTCCTCCTCTCTCAAAGGGCAGCATGCTGGAGGTGGTGATCTAGATGGGCAAGGGGATGTGCCCTCCACTTATAGGCCCAGAGCCACTGAGTGTCTGGGTTTACATAGAGTTTTGAGACAAAGGGCTTCCTGTGGAAGCTGTCATGTTATGGATGGAGTCCTGGGGTCAGGGAGTATGGAGCAGTAGCAAAAGGGGTAGGAGTCTCTAAAAGCCTAGGTAGGATGAAGATGTTGGAATTATAGCTATGCTGGAGAATTTTGGCAGCCATTTCTAAATAGAACTGGGTACAATTTAAATATTAATTGTATCAGAGTTGGGTAATGGGAAACAATCTTAGGAGAATGGGGCCATAGATTGTTGTAAAATGGGGCCATAGATTGTTGTAAGAGACCTCAGTGGTCCCACATCTGGTCCCCCCTTTACCTGAACAAGATTCTCCACTAAAACATTCCTGCTAGATCGTCACTCAGCCTTTATTTGAAGAAACTCATTGAGGAAGAAGTCACTCCCCAGTCAGCCTATGAGGCAGCTCTAACCCAAGGGAAGGTTTTCCTGAAATAAAACCTTTATTTACTCCTTTGAGACTTCCCCCTCCTCTGTCCGTAGTTCTCTCTCTGACCTAGGAGGATGTTTATTTCTACTTTTCCATGGCAGTTCTTCAAAACCTTGAAGATAGCTACCATTTTCCTCATGAAGTGCCTCTTCCAGGCAGATGCCCAGGCTTGGATATGAATAAAGAAAACATGTTGATTTCATATCTTATGCTCTTTCCACTAGGATAGAAGATGATATTTTTAGTGGTGGTGTCATTGCTAGTAGTGTTTATTATGTTGTCAGTAACAGCTCAGACTTTTCCCTTATTCAGTCTCCCTAATATGTCATAGCACAAGTGATTAATTTTAAACTAGTCAATTATATTTGAAAGCATCATGAAATGATGAGGGAATATTTTTCCCTACTAACTTGAGATAAGATGAACAGCTTTTCTTTTTACTCACTGCATCTCACTGTAATCATTATCAGCATGTATTGTTGGCAGTATGTCAATAGGCATATATTTATGAGGATCTGATTTAAGTGGAAAGTAGAGCTTTTTGTATCTCCAAGTAGTTCTATTGGGGGCTAAGGCTTATTTCTGGCTAGTTTACTCTAAGATCTGGTGAATAGTTGGAAATTAATACTTGCTGAGTTAATGCTAGATCAATGAAATCAATTTGTGGATTTGGAGAATGATATATTTATTTATTTAATTTTTAAATTATTATTATTTTTTTATTTTCAATATGTTTAATTTTCAGCATTGATTTTCACATGCATTTGAATTACAGATTTTCTCCCCATTTCCACCCCCCCACTCCA
>JAQQSZ010020936.1:0-10031 GCA_028646595.1 Phalanger gymnotis
TGAGGTGGGCTTTCTGGGCCTGGAGTCTTTTTGTCAAGATGTCAGAATGGGGAGGCTGGATCAGCTGCGGTGGGGCCTAAATAAATTTTTTGTTGTTTTCTGCTTAGAAAACCTCTCATACCTTGCGATTTCGAACCATTCAAACATATACATGATTATATTTGAGATTATAAATTCGGCCTTCCTACTGCATTAGGTCAGGCACAAATAGTCCATACGAACATTTAGAGTGGAGATGTCTCTAAATTTGTACATCTCTCATGTCTTTGGAACTACTGCAATTCTACTTTGCTCATAGAGCATGGCACCTTCTTTGACGTGGGAATGTCATTGTGGGAAGTCCTGTGCCAGTATCTCCCATGCCTCACAATCAACTCCAAAATTCTTCAGAGAAACCTTGAGAGTGTCCTTGGATCACTACTTCTGACCTCCATGTGACCGCTTCTCTTGTGTGAATCCTCTGTAAAAGTCTTTTAGGTAAACATGTGTTTGACATTCAGACAACATGACAGACCATCAAAGTTGTGCCCTCTGCAGTAGAATTTGAATACTTGGCAGTTCAGCTCAAGAAAGGACCTCAGTCTGACCTCATCTTGCCAGATGATCTTTAGAATCTTCCTTAGCCAATTCAAATGGAAGCGATTCAGTTTCCTGGCATGGCGCTGGTAGACTGTCCAGGTTTTATAGGCATCCAACAATGAGGTCAGCACAATGGCTCTGTAGACCTTCACTTTGGTGGGCAACCTAATACTTCTTTTCTCCCATACTGTCCTTCAGAACCTACCAAACACTGAGCTGGCTCTGGTAATATATATGTCAACCTCATTATCTGTATGTACATCCCTGGAAAGTATACCACCAAGGTAAGTGAACTTATCCACAGCATTCAAAATTTCTCCCTGTGTTATAACTGATGCTTCTACATATGAATGATGCAGTGCTGGCTGAAGGACAACCTCTGGGCTATTTTTTTTTGTCTTTTCAGGCCAAAAATAACACAAGCAGAAAAGAATTGATCCATATTCTGTTGCATCCCAGCTTCAGAAGCTGCACTGAGTGCATAATCATCTCTCCCTCTGCTTTAGTCCTGGCTTACAGCCTTTTGAGGTTAAATAATTCACCATCAGTGTGGTGGCTGACCTTTATGCCATTGTTATCTTTACTGAGGGCATCTAACAACATGGCTGAAACCATAATACTAAAATGCCTACTTCACTCTGCTGGTGACTGGGAAAGTGTGAGAAAATTATCTGTTATCCAAAACCCATAAAAGCATGCCATCATGTAACTGGCATACAATATTGATCAACATCTCCAGGCAACCAAATTTTCCCATAATCTTCTATAAGCCCTCATGATTGACAGTATCAATGGCCTAGGTCAGATTGATAAATGTTGTGTACAGACCTTTGTTCTGCTCTTGGAATTTCTCCTGGAGTAATTGGGCAGCAAAGACCATATCTAATGTTCCTTGGTCTTTTCTGAAACCACACTGACTCTCTGTTAGATAACCATCATCCAGGTAACTATTAATGGGTACTCTGGATAGAATTTTGTCAGCAATGAGAAACAATATAAGAAAGATACCCCACTGTGATTGTCAAAGGACAAAGCAGTCCCCTTTTCTTTATAGAGATGAATGATGGAGTCATCCTTAAATGCCTAGTCAATAACTTCCTCTTGCCATATAAATTAGAATATTTTGGTCAGCTTTTGTATGAGCATACATATGTATGAATGTCCATCTCCTTGACCCAAAGATTATGCTTAATTTTGCTGGATAGTTGATCCTTGGTTGTAGTCCAAGCTCTTTTGCCTTTTGAAACATCATATTCCAATTCTCCTGTCTTTTAATGTAGAAGCTGCAAGGTCCTATGTGATCCTGACTATAGTTAAGCAATATTTGTATTGTTTCTTTCTGGCTTATTGCAATATTTTCTTCTCTACCTGATCATTCTGGAATTTGACTACCATATTCCTTGGAGTTTTCAATTTGTGATCTCTTTCAGGGGGTTATTGGTGGATTCTTTTGATGACTATTTTACCCTTGGGGCAGTTTTCATTGATGATTTCTGGGAAGATACTGTCCAGGCTCTTATTTTTCATCATGTTTTTCTGGTAGACCAATAATTCTTCGAATATGTCTCCTGGATCTATTTTGTAGGTCAGTTGTTTTCCAATGAGATATTTTATGATTTCTTCTACTTTTTCATTCTTTATGTCTTGTTTGACTGATTCTTAATGCCTCATAGAGTCATTAGCTTCTATTTGCCCATTTCTAATTTTTAACCAATCGTTTTCTTCAGATAGCTTCTGTACCTTTCTTTCCCTTTGGCCAATTTTACTTTTCAAGGAGTTATTTTCTCCTGATAGGTTCTGTAATTTTTTTTCTACCTTTCAGAGTTGGCTTTTAAAATCCTCCTTGAAGTCTTCCAGAAAGGCTTTTTGTACTTGAGACCAGATCATATTCCCTTTTGAGGTTTCAGATGTGGGTATAGTGTCAATGCTGTCCTCTTCTGAATTTGTATTTTCATCTTCCCTGTCTTCATAGTAAGATCCTATGGTCTTTTCTTTTCTATTTTCTAGTTTGCTTCTTCATGGTGGTTGTCTTTTTTCCTGGCTTTTTAAGTGGATCTGGAGCACAGGGGGTTTTGTCCCAAGCTTCTTGTGCTGCAACAACAGGCCTGGTTACTGGCTTTGTGTGCTGTGTACTCTGGCTTTGTCAGCTAGAAGCTATAAAATGCTGCAGCTCACCTGGTGCTGAGCTGGAGCTGGGTGGTGTGTGCCAAGGGCAAGGTTGGTGAAGTCTTTCCAAGTTTCCTTGGGGTTGTACTGAAGTTCACAGCATGAGATGTGGGGGATGGGTGGTCTGGATGCTGAAAATCTCCTCTCCCCTTAGGGCTATGGCCTCAGCCTGTGCTGGTGTCTGCCAGTTACCGTGGCTGTGAGAAGGCAAGCCTGAGGTCCTGGTGTTGGTGCCTGCAGGGTCTACCCCCTGGGACTCAGGAATTCCCACTGGTCTGTGAAGGTGGGGCTTCCTGGGATGCTTCCCTGCACTGGTCTCCTCCCACCACTGAAAGAGGAGCCCATCTCCCTAGCTTCCCAAGCTAAAATACTGCCAAGCCCCTACTGGCTCCTTTATTCCAAGTTTTTTTCCTAGGGCAATATTCTATGGGTTACTCAAGGTCAGCAAGGGAGGGATGAGAGCCCTTACAGTTTACTCTGTCATCATGGCTTCAGAAAGTTCAAGAAGGTGAGTTTCAAACCTTTAGAATGTGAGTTGATAACCCCAGGCTGCTATTGCTGCCACAGGTTCTGTGCTTCTGTCTCACCTAGCTCCAACAGACTCCCATCTTGCACTGAGAGGCCTGGGGATTGCTACCATACCCATCAATTCCGCCTGCCAGGCCTGCTCCCACTTAGGTATGGTTGGGTGCAGTTCCCTATGCTTGGCACTTTCCCAGCCTGGTGCAGCAGATCCTTCCTGTCACCTTTCTGGACTCTCTTGGGCTAGAAATCTGCCATGTTCTGTCTCCCAGTGGATTGCACCTCTCTCAGATTTGTTCAGATTCGCTTTTTAAGAGGTTTCTGAAAGAATTTGTGAGAGAGCTCGTGTATGTCCCTGCTCTCACTCCACCATTTCAGCTCCACCCTCACCCAGAGGGCTGTTGAATCCTGCTACTGCTTCAGTCCAGTGAGAAGATGACCCTGGGCTGCCTGTGTGCAGGGTTGTGACTACAATTCACAGTATATTTGTACCTGCTGCTTTATCCTTTGCCTATTGTCACAGGATTTTGAGTTTGGTAAAATGGTAGGGGTGATGTCTTTTCACTCACGCATGTATGTGTGTATATGGCACTGGGCAAAAGACACAATTATTTAAATTTTATTTATTTCTCTATCATCCTTAGTACTCATCCCTCTATAGTACTATCTACTCCACTGATTAAAGGGCAGGGCCATGAGCTCCAAAATCTCCATTTAAGGAGGAGGCCCAGGCCAGTCATCTCTTCATCTGTATCTTGACTCTGTACCTTTTTAGACTTCTCCAACATGCTGCCATGCTTGGTCCCTTCTTCCTCTTCCCTTCTCCTCCCTCTCCTCACTTTCCAACTTCCTTTTACATGTCATATTTCCCCCATTAGATTGAAATCTCTTGATTGCAGGCGCTATCTTTCTTTTTTATATTTGTATCCCCAACATTTTCATAGTGTCTGGCACACAGTTGGTACTTAATACATGTTTATTGACTGATTGACAGATGATGTTTTTTAAATTTGACAATGACACAGATAAGAATGATACCTAAAACACAAGTCCCTTAAAATATTAGGAAAAACTGAAGCATTGGGGCTAATCTAATAAGATGGAATTCAATAGGACTAAATGTAAAGTTTTACTTTTGAATTTAAAAAGTAAGTTTCAAATTGGTTGTTTGGTTGATTGTTGTCCTTCATTCTTGAAGAGGACCAAAATGACATCCCTATTTTGGGTACAGTGTGTGCAACTATCGCTGATCAGAGAAATAAAATCTTCGAAGGCTCTGTCACAGATCAGGCATAAATCGTCCACATTAACATTTGGAGTGGAGATGTCTCTAAATTTGTGTATCTTACTTTTTTAGCTATTGCAATTCTGTTTTGCCACATACAGAATTAAAACTTCTCTGATGCAGATGCACAAATGACAAAGTAGTAGTTTGTTCATAAATGTTTTGTGGTTTTAGTGGTCTTCAAGCTCAATATGTGAATAGTTGTGATGTGGTAGGCAAAGAATAAATGTAGTAAGGCTTTTTGAAAATTAGCATAGTGTCTAAGACTAGAGAAGTAATAATATTATTATAGTTTTCTCTGATGAATATTGTGTTCAGTTGTGGATGACTCCATTAGTAAAGGTATGGATAATATGGACAGCAGACACAGCATGACCAAGAGATCAGTAAAGTTTCTTGTGTTTTTAATTTTCCTGCTGCTTTAGGTTTTGTTGACAAGTTAAGTCTCTGCTCAGAATCCTAAGGAAAGAAGAAAAACAACTGTTAATTCTGAGAGATAGTTGCCAGGAATTGTTTCAGTTTTTAATGTGACAAACTGTCATAAGCTTAGAAGACAGGAATACCAGTACTATTGTACATTTTTGGACAAATATAATTTATCTCATTACACACAAATGTTTGATTGTTAACCATACGCTAAAAGAGAGTTGTTAATATCTGTAACAACAATATTGCTAACTGCTGCTGTGGGGGTAAAAGACCAATAACACCAGCACACAGAAGGGCTGCTAGCACAGGTCCTTTGATCTGCTTTGCTAAGGAAAGCAACTTAAGGGGTTAACAATCTCACTTTAATTAAACACGTGTATGCTATTCACTTAGTTCAGGGGGAAAAGCAAGCACCCTGAACTTCAGAGAGAATACAAATGGAAATTACAAGCAGAAATTATAAAACAAACCATCAGACAGGCTTCTACCTGTCTGTCCAACATCCCAATACACAGTTACCAAAGAAGCACCAAAATCTGGGTTTTTCAAAGTTGGGGGGACTGCTTCAATGGCTACTCCGATTCACCAACACTCTTTCAATGAGTGTACCCCCAAAGGCAAAATACCAACCTCTGAGTTTATATACTTCTTTAGGGGCAATGGGCATCACAACCACATGACTCAAACCCACCAGACTTAGGCCTTCCCTTGATGTAAACATGTCATCAAAGACTCCTGTTTCATTCAAAGATTCCTTAGTGCTGAGAAGCATTCCAAAATGAAGACAACAAAAAGTCTACTTTGCTTGCCATTAAATTTGAAAGGCAAAGCTCTTCAAAGGTACTTGGTTACCATTCCAAAAAAGAAAACAGTAAAAAAAAGTCCCACTCTAGTTACCATAACAACATCCAAAATCTAAATCCAGAAAGAGAAGATGAACCAATTTCAGAAAGGCATCATCTAATTTGGAAGCTGAAAGTGGTACATACTACAGTTGTTGATGGTGACTTTTTCTAGCTAAGCAAAACAGATTGGGGGCAGAGAATTAGAGAAACCATTTAACAGATCAGTTTTTTGACCAAAACGTATTATCCAATTCTATTAAGTATGGTATGGATCAACTCAATTTAGATGTGCAGTTATCTACTAAATAAAGGAAATTTAATCAAGGAACTTTTGTGGAGCCCTTGATACAGAAAGAGGACAGTTCCAGATTTATGAGTTACTCCAGTCACTTGGGTTCTGTTACTTACATGTCTCCTTGGCAGGTTTTGGTAGACATGTCTATATGCCCAAGTGAGAAGTTATATAGTGTGGATAGATCATTCATGTACCCATTAAGTGTTCAAGAAATATGAGCTGCAGCTGAAAAAAAAAACTAAGGATATTTAGCTTGGAAAAGGGGAAATTTAGAGAGCACCTAATATCTTCCTTCAAGTATATAAAGGTATGACATTTGGAAAAGAGATCATTCTGTCCTAGAGTTCAATAGGAAAAGTTAGGTAGTACAGTGGATAAAAGTTGAAAAGCCTAAAGTCAGGAAGACCTGAATTCAACTATGGCCACAGGTATTTATTAACTTTGAGACATTTAATGCTGTTTGCTTCAGTTTCCTTTTCTGTAAAATGAGCTGGCAATGAAAATGCAAACCACTCCAGTATCTTTGCCAAGAAAACCCCCAAAAAGATCATGAGAAGTCAGTCATGACTGGAAATGATTAAACAACAACAAAGAGGTCAAGAGTAGGAACAACGTGGAGAAATTTCAGAGGCAAGTTATGGCTAGATAGAAAGGAAAAAAATGCTTCCTAACAATGGCTATCCAAAGACAGGGGGGTCATTTTTGAAGCCAGTAATTTCCCTCTCACTGGAGGTTGTTAAGCAAAGGTAGCTTGGGTGTTGTACAGAGATTTCTTGCTCAGGTATGGGCTGTACTGGTTGAACTTTGAGGATCTTTCTAACTAGGAATTTGGTATAGGCAAGTTCATAGTAATTTGTTACATTGCATGAAATAGATTTTAAGTGCCTTAGTAGTCAGATCTGAGAGAAAACACCAAGTGGGGAGTCTTCTGCTGAGGCTTACATAGGAATAATGTAGGACTTAATAAGTATAATGGGTGGGAGGGAGAATGGTCCAAGTGAGGAGAAAATTACTAAAGATATGGAAGTAGCGAATAGCAAAATCCAAATATTGTAAAATGAACAAGAATCTTGGAAAACAAACCTCTGCCTCTGGGGAGACCTTCCCTTCTAATACCCCTTACAATTAAGTCTGTCTCTTTTCTTCTGGAAACAAGGATTCTATAAATCATAAAGTACTTTATAAATATAAACTCTTCTAATTCTCATTTTCTATCAAAGGAAATTCTGAAACCTTCATGCACTCTTTGGCATTTAGCTATTCATCATAGGCAGCTATTCTTTTTATCTGACTTGAGTTCTTTGTGCTGTATTCAAATTCCATTTCATTTTACTGCATTGCCTGGAAAGGTATGGAATCAGCTTAGAAGGCTATGCTTTAAAAAGAAACTTTCGTGGCTTTTTCCCTAGTGAAAACAGGTAAAAAAAATTACTTTAATAAAACCAAAATTGATGTTTTACACCCTTGTATTTTCCCCCCAGGAGTATTACTAGCTTAACATCTCACGCTCAGTTACATAAAAAAAGACTCCATTCTCTGTAAGGTGATTTCAAGTTATCAGTGAACCTGTTGGAAAGATATGCCTTTGGTCAGAGGTCTTTACCTGAAGCCCTGAGAAATGACAAGTGAGTGGCTGCCTACTCTGTCTGTACGTCAGGATTATACTCATTGGATAATAGATGCAGCAATGGAAGAGACATTTCACATCATCTAGTCCATTCCCTTCCTTTGAAAATTAAGGACACTGAGACCCAGAGAGGTTAAGTGTTTTGTCCAAAGTTACACAGGTAGTAGACAGGCCCAGGATGTCATTCTTGGTCCCTTGACTCCAAATCTAACATGCTTAGGCACAGTTCTTCAAGGCACAATTTCTCTGGGGAAAAAGCACAAGTTCTCAGCCGTTTAACAAATTGGAAAAAGGGAGATGGTTGCACTTGGGAGGATGGAATGGAGAATTCTGAAGGGAAAAGGGAGAAAACAAGAAATTAAAATACAGAATGAAAGAAACATTTTCTATCTTGTAGCATATCCATTTCCTCATTATTTTGCTAATTATTTTTGTGTTTATTAATGATCACAAAATGAAGTGCATATATTTGGAAACAGATGGTTCCTCCTTTATTATAGTTAAACAGTTCTATGGATGGCAGGATCATTATGTACGTATGATTAGGGATCTTAAAAATACCTATAACTGCAGGCCCCATGATGACTTCTCAAATGGCAAATGTGGACACAGGTTCAAGATTAGGAACAAAGAATACAGCAGTCTGCAAGGGAGATGGCTTATTTATATGCACAAATCTTCAACTAATTAGCTATCTCCAGGGAGATACTGGAAATTACAGGCAAATGAAATTGGTTTTTTTTTTTGTTTTAATGTTCTTCTTTTTTTGAGTTTGTCCCAGTGTGAAAATCTCCCTCTAAGTAAAATTGCATTGCAGTCATACATAGCCCTTGGTACAATTAAATAATCATTGCAGATTGAAAATTTGAAGATGTCTCTTAAACAGAACCCTTTTAAAAGACTATTAGCAAATCCTCTGTAATGTACCTATACTGGTATTGAAATAGTACAATATGGTTGTTTGTAGGTTTCTAAAATGCTATAAGTAAATTCTATTCAGGTCAACTTTGGATAAGATTTAAAGGCATTTTGCTTCTGAATATAATTTGTAAGATCCCCTGTGAAGCAGTGGGACATGAAAAAAGGGGAGATCCTTTCACCAAGCATGAGTAATCCAATGTGTTTTATTTTATATACTTCAAAACATTACTCAGAGAAGTGCTACATAGGGTTCACCACACTTTATAGGGGCCTATGATGCAAAAAAAGGTTAAGAACTTGTGTTCTAGAAATTCATGAAGATTCCTTCCAACTCATTTCCCATGATCTCATTTATCCCTGTTGCTAAGGGTCATTGTTTTCTGAGGAAAGGTGAAGCAGAGCCATGATTTTGTTCTACATGTGCAGAAGCTTCTGAAAGCTCTGGTGGATATTGGTATGTATGACATGGCAGGGGAAATAGAGGCTATAGGCAAATCTACCAATTTACACAAATATTCAATGTCCCTACTTTAACTCTATACCCTCTTTAATTATGGTTGGGTACATGGTGGGAAAAGTAACAGGCTTAGAACCCAGTTTCCTAGACCTATTACCCACTAGCTATATGATTCTGGGCAAGTCAGTTAGCCCTTCTGTGTCAATCTACTTCACTTGAGGAAAGTGTGATAAAATTTTAAAGTACTCTTAAACATAAGTTGTTATTTCTTCTGATTGAGAGGGGTTATTCTATCTCTGATTTTATTTCTCTTGGGTCCCCAAATCTGTGTAATTTTTGGTTGTTACCTTGGTGTTTATGTAAATGTTATGCTGTGTCCTTCAAAACTCTTGCAAAAAGAAAATGAAAGCTTGACTAAGATATATGAAATCTATTTATAAAACAGGTGTTCTCCACCAGCTAACACAAAGACAAATTCAGTTAGTCAGAGGTCTATTGACCTCTATCTATTGTCTTTAAATGCTACAATTTTTGTCATGCCCTATCCAGGTAGTGTGTGTGTGTGTGTGTGTGTCTGGAGGTAGGGGAAGGAGGTTGGATATGAATTGTGGGTGGAGAATTGAGGAAATAGGAGAGAATATCATCAAAGAAATTGTATACATAATAATTACAATAAGGTTTTATAAAGGAATTAGAACTATAGCCCTAAATTTCCAAGCTTGATAACATGGATGACAACTATATTGTCTCACAAACCGTCTATCAAAAGGAATTGGGAGGGCATTTGTGGTGGATGTAACACTAGGAGTCTAGAAGGTACAAGTTTGAATTCCTAGGGACCAACATGCATTATAGAGGATATTTTCCAGAGCTGGGTATACACCTTTGGTTCTTTCCTCAAAATA
>JAQQSZ010020937.1:0-10030 GCA_028646595.1 Phalanger gymnotis
AACCATTTTTTCACTCCAGCTCTCGTCTGCCACTTAATTCCTCCCACCAGGTGGGCCTGGGGCCAGAAGCAACTGCAGCTGTCATTCTGTAGCTGCCCCACCTCCCCTGCTTCCAGGGCGGTGGCCAAACTGCAAACTCTATCCCAGTCCCCAGCAGCTTCTCCCACTAACCTTCTCTGTTGTCCTTGGTGTTTGTGGGTTGAGAAGTCTGGTAACTGCTGCAGCTCACTGATTCAGGGTGCTAGGGCACGCTCCGCCCGGCTCCTGGTCTGGTAGGTCTGCACCACCCATGCTGGGCTCTGCTCCACTCAGCTCCACTCCCCTCTGCTCCCAGCTTCGTGAGGGATAGACCTTACCCAGAGACCATCCAGGCTGTCCTGGGCTAGAGCCCTGCTTCCCTATGCTATTTTGTGAGTTCTGCAGTTCTAGAATTGGTTCAGAGCCATTTTTTATAGGTTTTTGGAGGGACTTGGCAGGGAGCTCATGCTAGTCCCTGCTTTCCAGCTGCCATCTTGGCTCCACCCCCTAAGCTATCTCAGGACTGTTTCTTGCTGCTTCTGATGAGGGGTATGGGGTAAGAGCTTTGGCTCCAATCTCTTGGCCTCCATAAAGTTGAGAACACACAGTATCTAAAGTACATGTCCTGCCTTGACAAGTCTGGGCCTCTGTTTGGGCTAACTTTTTTGTGTTTATTCTCTTCTGATCTTAGGTGAACAAATATCTCTTGGAGGTGATTGAGTACTACTACTTCCCCTTCTTCTATTCTCCTCTTTTTGGGGAAACCCTAGATGTAAGCCACAACCCAAGCGATAAGTGAAATCATCCCAGGGTATCAAAATGAGAATTTAATAAGTCCAAGTACAAGAACAGGGAGACTAACTGCCCTGTCATCAGAGGCTAAGCTCCCCAATACTGAACTTGGTCCAAACCCCTTACCTGGGTATAGAACATGGACTAGAACAGTATTTATAATCCCCATAGTCTCTAACCTTAAAGTTATAAATCAAAATGAAAAGCATTTGCATGAATAAAATTAATGCAACTAGAATGAAAAGGAAAGGGGTAGACGGGAAAAAAAAATCTTCGTTTCAAATATATCTGGTAAGGACCTAATATATGAGGTATACATACAACTAATACAAAAAGCCATTCCTTGCTAGATAAGGATATGAACGGTTCTCAAAATAAGAATAAGCTATTAACAATCATGTGAAATAATGTTCTTATTAGTAGTTATAAGAGAAATAAAAATCAAAACATCTCTGAGGTTTCACTCTACATTCATGAAATTGACAAAGATGGGAACAGTCAGTGTTGGAGTTGTGGAAAGACAGGCTTACTAATATAGAGTTGGTAGAGTTATGAATTTGTCTAACCATTTTCTAAAGCAACTTGGTATTATGAGAGGAAATGTGATGCCAGTTAGTGATTAAAGACCTTTCCCATCCATTCAATAGGCCTCAGGTGGTGCCAGTTAAGGTAAGCTTGATTAAAGATTTGTTTGTAGTCAGGCCTATACCCTTTACTTACTAGGCACTAAGCCTGTGGTCTACAACCTTTTGCTGATTGGGCATGAAGCCGCAGGCCCTAAAAAGAGGATATATATATATATATCCTCTATACCCAGCAGGTAGCCATTTTAAAATTAAAATTCAGAATTCAGCCCAAGGAGGAGAAGTAGAAGTAAGAACTCCAAGATGACAGAGTTGTAGAGAAAATGCAGGCAAACAGACAGTTGAGATTCTGAGTGTTTATGGGGAGGCCCCAGCAGATGACTTGTTTCCTTGCTGTAATACTGTGTTAAAATCTCCTTGTTGTTACACTGAGGTGGATTTACTGGTTCTGAAATATAATTACTGCTATATTGAATTGAGGTTATTGGTTCTGGGATTTGATCCTCTGGTGTCTAAATAAATGTTTTATTCTCCTGCCTTCTCCCTAGGGAATCTCAATACTTTATGATTCCAAACTATACAGGCATGTTCATGGTCATCTTTGAGGTCATGAATCTTGCCTTACTGATACAGGATAGTAACTAAAATATTCACACCCTTTGACCCAAGGATTCCACTGCTAGGCATATGCCCAAGGATGTTAATGATAAATAAAAAGGCCTGATATACACCTTAGTTACAACGACAGTTGTAGTAGCAAAGAACAAGAAACAAAGACTATGTCCACCAGTCGGAGGATGGCTCTGTAAGTTATGGTATATGAATATAATGGAGTATTACTGTGCTATAAGAAACAGTGAATATAATGAGCACAGAGGAACAGAAGTAGATATAGGAACTGATACAAGGTTAAGTAAGTAGAACTAGGAAAACAATAGTTATAATGATGACAACAATGTAAACTAAAAGAAATGTAATATAAACAAAACAATCCAACTGTAATGTCACAATCAAAACAATGTGTGCAAAATTATAATGACCAAGTTTGCCTCAAAAGAAAGGATATGAGCAGGCAACTGCCCCCTATTTTGAACAGCTTGGGGGACCATGGGTATAGAATATACACATATGATGTCAGACTTTTAAAATGTGGCTTAGTTTTTGTTGACCTCTTTGTTTTTTTCCCCTTTAAATTTTTTTTGTTATTAGGTATGGTTCCCTGGGAAGAGGAGAGAGGAGAGACATTAAGAAATGTAAGTGATATAAAACCAAAAATATCAGTAAATTTATTTAATTTTTTTTGATTAAGTAAAAAACAAAAACAAAAAAAAGAAGTAGAGGAAAGAAATCCTTAGAACTCACAAGGAGTGTCTTGGGTCCAATTGCTATGTCTGTGAAGAAAAGATACGAGTTGAAGAAAAGGAGTTGGTCACCTAAGGTGACTGGAAGCTTTAGGTCATAATTAACTAGTTGTCTTCTAATGGATAATAGATTATCAGATTATATTGGCTCTCTTGTCAATCTTACACTACCAAATCTAAGAGACTCTCTTTGGGCAGCTAGGTGGCGCAGTGAGTAGAGCACCGGCCCTGGAGTCAGGAGGACCTGAGTTCAAATCTAGCTTCAGACACTTGACACATGTAGTAGCTGTGTGACCTTGGGCAAGTCACTTAACCCCAAATGCCCTGCCAAAAAAAAAAAAGAGACTCTCTTGTTACGAAAAGATATGATAACTCTAGAAACTCAAGCTTAGTGAGTGGCAGTGATTTTACAAGGAACTAAGTGACATGGTGGCTAGGGTTGGAAGACCTGAGTTCAAATACTGCTTCTGATACTAACTAGCTATGTGACCCTGGATAAGTCATGACTTCTCTCAATTCCAGTTTCCTTATCTGTGTAATGGGTATAATAATGGCACCTACCCTATAGGTTTGTTGTGAAGATCAACTGAGATATCATACATAAAGGGCTTTGCAAACCATAAGTTGCTACATAAATGTTAGCTATTATTCTTTATTTGGTTTTTAACTTTTGAAAGAGACAGCTTGAGTGGTTTTGTGTAGGCTACATGTTTGTATCTCTACATGTTATGGATATAGTAAGAGCTTGTTGTATTGTGATGGGAGCAATATCCTAAAACTCTGCTCCATGAAGTCTAGGCTAGTTTTTCCTTAAAAGGCATTTAAACTGTTCTTGAGGCTTAATTAGGTATGAAGACCAAAGGTTCTGGCCATTGACACAGCCTACGTACAAAAAAACAGATTAGGAGGTGTATCAGTAAGGCAAGATTCACGGTATCGACGGTAACCATGAAACACTGACAAACACATTCTAACTTCCTGCTTGCCTGCGCCCTTTCCTCCCGCAGTTCTGAAAGCCCTTGCAGTTCTCAGACTTTCCATTTCTTTGTCTCTCTCTGTCTTCCAGTTCTCCATCTCTGTGTCTCTGCAGTCCTTTTCAGTTCTCTCTCTGAGCTTAATGGCTACCCTCAGGATATATATATACCCTTCTTAGAGCTGGAGGGCTTCATACCTAATCAGCAAAAGCATGTGGGCCGGCCTACAGACAAGCCTCTCCTAATCAAGCTTCCCTTAACTAGCTCCACCGGAGGCCTATTAAATGGGCAGGGAACATCTTTAATCACATTAACAGGAGGAGATACCTGGCTCTTCCCTTTGGCTTCTGACCAGCATGAGCAACCCTGACATAGGGAAGGTAAGCTCTGTTGAACCAATGCTGTATCCTCACCCAATATTCTCTCCCTTTTCTGATTGTCCTTATTGTCTCACAGCAATTTCTTTCTTTATATACCTCGTTTTCTCACCAACTTAGCATCAGTATAGCTGGCATTTTTATAGGGCTGTCAAGGTTTCCTAGGACAGATGGGTGTGTAGTGGATAGAGCACCAGGCCTGAAGTCAGGAAGACCTAAGTTCAAATCCAGCTTCATATACTTACTAGATGTGTGACCCAGTACAAGTTACTTAACCCTGTTTGCCTCAGTTTCCTCATCTGGAGAAGCAAATGGCAAATTACTCCAGTATCTCTGCCAAGAAAACCCCAAAAGGGATTATGAAGCGTTGGATACAACTGAACAGAATTCCAAGGCAGTTGATGGACATTATTTCATATGAACATTATGAGAAGCCTGTAAAATAGGTCAGATAAGTAATATCATCCACAATTTAAAGATAAAGATTGAGGAAGTGTTGAAGTGTTAAATTTTCAGCCAAGGGAAGTGGGGTTCAAAGAAGGTTATTGACCCTTCTATTTGGCTAACAAGGGTCAGAGGTAGAATTTGAACCGAAATCTCTCCTGACTCCAAACCCAGGCCTTTCCATTATACTGGAACCAAAGGGGTTCGTGGAGACATTTCATGGAGTCGATTAACTTGGATGAGAAAAAATTGCATCTTTATTTCAATATAATTGACTTCCTTGATAACTCTATGTACTTTATGCATTTAAAAACTATTCTGAAAAGATGTCCACAACAGGGTTAAGTGACTCGCCTAGTGTGAAACAGCTAGTAAGACTCTAGGCTTCACAGGTTGCCAAAGGTGTCCATGACACGAAAATGATGAAGAACCTCATTACTTTGTTGTTGTTTCATTCACTCTCCTGTGACCCCATTTGAGTTTTTCTTGGCAGAGATATTAGGGCAGTTTGCCATTTTCTTCTCCTGCTTATTTTACAGATGAGGAAACTGAGGCAAACATGGTTAAATGACTTGCCCAGGGTCACACAGCCAGTATAGTATCTGAGGTCCTATTTGAAACTCAGATCTTTCTGACTCCAAGATGGGCACTCTATCGCACCATCAAGCTGCCCAACCTTATCACTAGACTACCATTGATCTTGTCCCTCAACCACATTCTACCTTATACTGCTACTTACTGAGTACTGTGAACACCCTTCTTTCTCACATAAATTATAAAGTCCTGGAGGGCAGAGACTGTGCCTTCGACTTCCTCCACATCCCACCTCAGTGCCTATCACAGAGCTGGGCTCACAATAGATACTGTAATAAAGACTTCTTGAGTGATTTTTCCAGGATGATACAAGTTTGAGGCCTTAGGGCATGTTAGGAATCCAGACAAGCTCAGTCATGATTCAAAGTTTTTGCCAGCTCTAGAGAAAATAATCACTCACATTTATTTAGCATTTTCAGGTTTGCAATGGACTTTTTCCACAGAGGAGGTCTCTATTTGCCATTCAAAGCTGCCTCCCCCCACCTATAATGTTTTTCAATTCTTTTTCAGTCCTGTCCAACTCTTCACAACTCCATTTGGGGTTTTCTTGGCTAAGATACTGGAGTGGTTTGCCATTTTCTTCTCCAACTCATTTTATAGATGAGGAAACTGAAGCAAGCAGGGTTAAATGACTTGCCCAGGGTCACAGAGCTAGTTAGTATCTGAAGCAGGATTTGAACTCAGGTCCTCCTGACTCCAGCCACTGTATTCTCTGTCCACTGAGCTAGTTGTTCCAACCCTATATGCTATATATGCTATAGTCAAACTAGGCTTCTTACTGCTTTATGGAGGCAGCTAGGTGGCACAGTGGATACAACACTGGGCCTAAAATCAGGAAGACCTGAGTTCAAATCCAGAAACTTATTAGTTGTGTGACCCTCCACTGCACTACCTAGCTGCCCATCTGACCCTATAACTGGCCTTCACTAAGCTGTTTTCTTTCTTTCTGAAGCCTTCTCTATTTCTTCAACTGTAAAATGGGGACCATAATAACACCTTCCTCTCAGGGTTGTTGTGAAGAGCAAATGAGGTAATATTTATAAAATGCTTAGCACATATTAGGTGCTTAATAAAATTTTGTTCTTTTTCTCTTCCCTTCCCCCTCACTGTTTTTCACACCTGGACATTCCATCTTCTGTCTCTGTGGCTGGGCACTTCTCTTTCCCATGTCTGGAATGTTCTTCTTCACCTCTGCCTCTTAAAGTCCCTTGTTTTAATCAAGGCTCAGGCTTTTCCTCATTCCCACTGACTCACAGGGACTTAACCATCCCCACCCCCCAATTACTTTGTAATTATTTACTATACACTTCTATATGTACATATTGTTTCCCCACAAGAGAACATAAACTCCATGAAGGCAGGGATTGATTTGCTTTTGTCTTTGTGATCTCAGAGACAGACACATAGTAGGCACTTAATAAATGCTTGTTATTGATCATTCTAGGCAGTGCAAGTATCATTTCCACTTTACAGATGAGGTGACTGAGGCTTCCATAAGGTTGAGACTTGCCCATGGTCACACAGCTTATAAGTGTCCAAGCTGGGATTCATACCTGGGTGGGACCGGTGTTTTTAGTTAACAAGTCATAAGCAACAAGGATTTACTTATTAAACATTTACTATGTGCCAAGCTAGATGGTTCGGTGGGTAGAGTTCTGGGCCTGGACTCAGGAAGACCTGAGTTCAAATCCAGCTTCTCACATTTGCTATCTGTGTGAGGCTGGCCAAGTCACTTAGATTCTGTTTGCTTTAATCCACTGGAGAAGGAAATCACAAACCAGTCCAGTATCTTTGCCAAGAAAACCCCATGATGGTTAATAGGATTCAGTCATGAAGAGTTAAACATGATTGTGCAACACAGTCCTAGCACCAAGGAAACGAAGAAAGGCAAAAACAATTCCTGCCCTCAAGGAGTTTACAATCAAACAAGTGAAACAACATGCAAGCTGTACAAACAATATAGATACGGGGCAACTTGCAAATAATCAATGGAAGGAAGGTACTAGCATTACGGGAAACTGAGAAAGGCTTCTTACAGAAGGAAAGATTTTAGGTGAGACTTCAGGGAAGCCAAGAGGAGGAAACAGGGAGAGAGAACACTGCAGCATGGGGATCAACCAGTGAAAACAGCATTGAGTTGGGAGATGGTGTCTTGTGCAAGGAATAGCAAAGAAATATGTGTTCTTTTCTCTCTGGAAAGGATTGTAGTCGATAGGGAGCAGGCTGAGAATAATTGTCTGAGCTGTGTGAGAGACTGTGACCAAAGGAATTCCAATTCTAGAGGATAATTTGATAGTAGTCAAGTTATGATCTATGGCTAGATTATGTCAGAGAAGAGGGGCACGCAAATGAAGCAATAGACCGATCGGAGTTTGGATGGGGTAATTCAGAGGAAATCCAGAAGAAAACTGTCTTGTCCCTTTAAAAATGATTAGGTAAACTACCTTAGGTTCTTGATTCCCAAGGGGGTTTCAACACATTTGGCAGAAGAGGATCTAGCTTAGGACCGTGTCAGTCAGAATTGGCACTCAATAAGCATTTACCACGTGCCAGGCATTGTGCTAAGTGCTGGGGATACAAAGAAAGACAAAAGACAGTCCTTGCTCTTCAAAAGCTTACAATCTAATGCTATTTTCCTATGAAGGGGTACTTCTTTCTTGATTATCTTGAATCAAATAGAGAAGGCTTCAGAAAGAAAGAAAACAGGGTAGTGAAGGCCAGTTATAGGGTCAGAGGGGCAGCAATGGATTGACCACTGGGCTTGGAATTAGGAAGACTCATCTTCCTGAGTTCCAATCTGACCTCAGACACTAGCTGTGTGACCCTGGGCAAGTCACTTAACTCTGTTTGCCTCAATTTCCTCATCTATAAAATGAGCCGGAGAAGGGAATGGCAAAGCACTCCAGTATCTTTGCCAGGAAAACCACAAATGGGGTCACAAAGAGCCAGGCATGATTGAACAACAGTCTTGGATCTGTGACCAAGAGCATATCATTCCTTCAAGCAAATTCAGCCGGAGGTGATCACGAGCTTCACTCCTGTTTAAGAAATGCAGTTTTCAGTTAGCTGAGGAGTAACAACAACAAAGCTATCTTTGGAGTATTTTAATACTTTCTTGGATCTTTAATCTCATCAGTGCAGGCGAATCTCTTTCATGCTTTCTCATCCCTCTTGTGCAATTCTTGAGCATGTCTTGTAAATGTTCCTTAATAAAGGAACCACCCAATGATGTGCTGGAGCCTTCCGATGATACTAATCATGGGCAGTGCTCAGACTTTCCATTTATTATCCTTGACTCTTGACCCACCTTTATGGCTTCCCTTTAATGGTCACATATGTTCTTAATGATGTTCTTTACACGAGTTTCCACATGTAAGTCTTTCAATCAATCAACCAACAGTCAATAAAGATTTATTAAGCACCTACTATGTGCCAAGCATTGTGCTGAGCCTTAGATCATATTGCCAGGTAATAGACAGTAGCCTGCTATGCCCATCATCTTTAGACACCTTCAAACTAGGTTGCTGAAAAAGCAAAGTTTTTCTCTACTTTGGGCATAAGAATTCAAACTTTCATTTTTTTATGGAAAAATTGAACCCCCCCCTTTTCCCCATGCTAGCTATTTAACTTGAAGCAATCACTTAATCCATCAATAATATAAATGAATAATTTCATTGGAATGAGAGGCAGCAAAAAAAAAAAAGACGAAAGACTGAAGGGAGAAGTGGTGTCAGAGACAGGAAGAACTGGGTTCAAATCCAGCCTCTGACTCATACTGACTGCGACTCCAAACAGATCATAAACTTTTTGTGTTCCCAGGCAACTATCTTGAGACTACAAATAGCAAAGCTGCTATAATGCTATAATACTAAATCTATAATACTAAAAGAAATTCCTTCACCTGGAGCTTACTTCTCCCAAGAAAACACGGGACCTGACAAAAGGTAAAAAACTGAACTGAAACTATTGCTTAAATGTCATTTCAAAAGGTTTGAGAATTCTTCATATTAGTGAGTGTTTTTGGGGTGAGGTGGAGTGCTTTTGTATAATGACTCTCCTCCCCCAATTCCCTAATCACTTCTCTCACTTCCAGTTAATTTGTATACTTTAACCATTGCATTCAAGAGATGAAGCTCTTAACTTTATTGTCCAATGTTCCTCCCATCATGCTAATTTGTAATAATTTATAATAATAATGAGAATTTGGAGTCTGGGAGGAAAGGAGAGCAGAATGATAGCAAGACAAAGCGGGGATATACTTTACAAATTGCTTCAGAAATATCACAATAGGGGGTGGAGCCAAGATGGCAGCTGGGAAGCAGTGACTGGCGTGAGCTCCCCACCAAGTCCCTCCAAAAACCTATAAAAAAGTGGCTCTGAACCAATCCTAGAGCTGCAGAACCCACAAAGTGGCAGAGGGAAGCAGGGCTCCAGCCCAGTACAGCCTGGATGGTCTCTGGGTAAGGTCTGTCCCGCACGGAGCTCCCAGCCCCCAGCTGAGGGGAGCAAAGCTGAGCCCAGCGAGCAAGGCACGAACAGAACAGACACGGACCTACCAGACCAGGAGATGAGCGGAGAGTGCCCTAGCATCCTGAATTACTGAGCTGTGGCATCTACCAGACCTCTCAACCCACAAAGAGCAAAGACAACAGAGAAGGTTAGTGGGAAAAGCTGGGGGACTGAGTTTGCGGTTTGGCCACCGCCCCTGGGGCAGAGGAGGTGGGGCAGCTTTAGAACTACAGCTGCAGTTGCTTCTGGCCCCAGGCCCACCTGGTGGGAAAAATTAAGTGGCTGATCAGAGCAGGAGTGAAGAGCCTGCTGAAGATTTAAGCCCAGTCCAGGTTGGGGGTTGTTGGGGAAGGAGGAGTGCTGGTGAGGCAGCGCAT
>JAQQSZ010020938.1:0-10030 GCA_028646595.1 Phalanger gymnotis
CTTGGAGTGGGGGGGAGGGTAGAAATGGGGCAAAAATTTGTAATTTAAACTCCTGTGAAAATCAATGCTGAAAACTAAATATATTAAATAATAAAAAATTAATAAAAAACAGCCAATATTATAGCTTTTCCTCTCTTATAGGCTGTTCTGTCACTAGTTTCTGAAGTCAAAAGAAACCAGGTGAAAATCTCCAGTGAATTTCTGCTCTGAGGAGTTTTTGTAGATTCTTAAAAATGGGAATATTACTTGCCTTTCTCTTCTCATTTCATGAGGGGGAAATTATTTGAAAATTTTAAGGCTACCAGAGTGGCAAGAACTAAGAAGTGGTAAAGATGAAATAAAACATCTTTTAAAATTTTTGTGGCTTAATAAACAGCTTCTAAAGTAGGCATTTGCTCTTCAATGAGAAAATTGTTTTTACAAGAACTCAGACTAAGCATAGTGGTGCACACCTGTAAAAATAAAACAAGACAAAAAATAACCTGCTTCCACCCTGCCTTTCCAGTCTTAAACCTTATATCCCTTCCTTGACCAGGTATTCTTCAATCCAGTGACTGGCTTCCTTGCTGTTCCCCAAACAAGACACTCCACCTCTCAGCTCTGAACATTTTCCATGGCTATCTCCCATGAACTGAATGCTCTCTCTGCTCATCTCTACCTCCTGGCTTCCTTCAAATTACAGCTAAAATCCCACCTTCTACAGGAATTCTTTCCTAATCTCTCTTAATTCTAGTGTCTACCTTCTGCATACTATTTCCTATTTATCCTGTTATATAGTTACTTGTATGTTGTCTCTCTCATTCAGTTATGAGTTCCTGGAGAGCTGGTACTATCTTTTGCCTTTCTTTGTATTCCCAGTGCTTAGCTCAGTGCCTGGCAAATAAAAGCCTCTTAATAAATGCTTATCAACTGACTAACTGATTAATTCCAGCTACCTAGGAGGCTGAGGCTAGTAGATCTCTTGAAATTGGGAGTTCTGAGTTGCAACAGGCTTTGGCAATGGGGTGACCACACTAAGTTCAGAATTAATGTGGTAAGCCCCAGAGGGCAAGGGAAAACCAGGTTGCCTATGGAAGGGCAAACTAGCCAAGGTAGGAAATGGAACAACAAAGTCAAATCTGCCTTGCCAATCAGAATGGAATCAGGTTCCTGAGTAGACCCTGCCTGGGTGAAATAGTGAAACCCAGAGGAAGGAAGGAAGGAAGGAAGGAAGGAAGGAAGGAAGGAAGGAAGGAAGGAAGGAAGGAAGGAAGGAAGGAAGGAAGGAAGGAAGGAAGGAAGGAAGGAAAGAAGGAATTCTATTCTAGTTTTTAGAGAGTCCAGTATTTGGTAAAATTTATGACTTTCTCTTTTAAACCACTTATTCTCCTGATTCCTCAAGAGCTTTTATTCCATTTTCCTCCCTCTGAATTAATTTCTTCTAGGTATTTACCTAGTCCTTGTGCAAAATCCATTTTTTCGCCTTTGAGTCACTGTTTGCAGTTGTTACAGAGTTATACATTTCTTCTTTTGGGAGATCTATAGATACACAATAATTTTTGTACGGGTCAGAATTTTCTTTGATTTATTCACCTCTGTAGCTATAATCCCTGAATTTGTAAATGTAGGGCCAGGCTCCACCCTTTGATCTGTTTTTGGGTAGGGTACTTGGCCCTGCTTGTCACCTTAGGTTCCTACACCAATCACTACCCTCTCCATTCTCCCCAGTATCCTTTCCTTTTCCCCTCTTAATTACCATGAGTAATCCCATACAACAAGTAGTAATTTTAAAGATGACCCCAAAAATGAAAAAAGACAAAAAAATCAGCACACTTGATCAATCCGTTGAAAAAGTCTGAAAATACGGGCAATGTGTGACACCTGTGAACCTCCCACCTTTGCAAAGGGGTGAGTTGGGAGTGTCTTCTCCTATCTCTTCTTCTGAACTATGTGTGCTCTTTATAATTCTACAACATTCACTTTTGATTTTATGTATGTGGTACTTTCCATTTACACTGTTGTAGTTATTATGTACATTGTCTTTTTGACTCTGCCTATTTCATCCTTCAATAGCTCATGAAGCCTTTACCGATTCTCTCAACCATTTGATTCCTTCCTCCCTAACTACCTTTTATTTAACCACTTTGGATTTGTTTATATCAACTTCATATCTGAAGCACATATATTTTTAAATGTCTTTGCTGGGTAAGCTTTTGGAGGGAGAGAGGGAAGGATTGTTTCATTTTAACTTGTATCCCCAGCACCTACCGCACTGCTTGAAAATAGTAGGCTTTTAATAAATAATACATGCTGATTGATTAATTGTTGAATAAATGCTTGTTGACTGACTGACTGACTCCTAGGTTCTCATCTCATATGTATCTGTAAAATAAATATTCGTCTTGAAGGGTGCTCCAATTAGCCTTCTTTCTTAGCAGGGGAAAAGTAATGGACTGGGTTATTTCCTTTCTGTCATGTTCTATTCTCCTGTAGCCTTTACATGAGACAAAATAAACATATTAGCAATGTGTCATTCTGCACCCCCCCCCCATTTTTCTTCCCATTTTTCCTCTTTTTGATCATGTTGACTTCTTTCCAAAATGTACCACTTATACAGGTGAAAATTTCTTGACCCTCATATTAATATTAAACCTGCTGGTAACAAATCCATGTACGGTGCTGAATTAGGCCTTCAAAACTGTTTTTCTTTTAAGTAGATTAAGCATCTTTCTCCCTCCCCTCAATCTTGCTAATAGTATTAAGCCCATTCTTCCTAGAGGGTACAAAGGCAAACATTAGCCCAGCTTGTGTTGAATTATCACAAATTCCAAATTAGCAAGGTTCAAATTAATAAATCATGCTGCATCTTAAAAGCTTGTTCATCCAGCCTACATGAATACAGACTCACTATTATCAAGGGTACTTTTCTCCTAGAAACAAGCTAGAAAAATTTTAGCAAGCCAAATGGGAGCTATAGATGGATTATTACAACATGTGAAATTTAAATTAGTTTTGGAGAAGGCTGCATCTCAGGGCTTCTAATATTATTAGCCAGTCAATGATCTGTGGCATCCCAGCAAGCTAATTTAATGCTGCTGATGACAGAGTCTTCCTTCTTTAACTAGTCTAAATGTAAATAAATATATTAAACATAATTATACTAGGAGGCTGTTACACAATAAAATAGTTACCACAATTTGGGGTCATTCCTAATGTGATGCAGTAGTTTCAACTTTCACATTTCTTTTTGCAGCTCTTCCTTAACGATCTACATTGGATTTTTTCTTGTTTCAGAATAATTTAAATCTTTGTGTTTTTGAAATATAACTCGGAAGATTCAAAATATCTTCAATATCATAGTCGTTTTTTTTTCTCCTGTGAATAGCCATGCAAATTTAGCAGGAGCCCAGATATAAGCAAAATCAGGCTACAGGTAAGTATATATCAAAGTATACATTTTAATAAAAAATTAAAACATGACCCACAGCAATCATTCTGTACTTCTACAGGTTGATAACGTTTCCTTCCACCTTAATTCACCATCACTTTGATGTCAAATGGTCTGTAAGTTTGCTGATGGTTTCCATAATCTGTTTATTAAAACTCCATGCTTTACAGATTCTCTGGTCAAATGTATTAGAAATATAGGTAGCCTCAGCCCATATGGATCATAGCAATTCAGAATTGTGAAAGTTCAAAGGCAGAAAAATGCCTAGATGACAACTCTTGAATTATACATACTACTAGTAGTCTTCATTTTAGAAATAAAGCCAACATTTCAGTAGTTTTCAATACAGGAATATTAATGTTAATTGCCTTGACACGGTTGTCCAAAATGGACACTATTTTAATCCTATTCCCCATTGGTGTGAATACTTAGCTTTCCTTCCACATTACTATGAATCTGCTGAAATATTGAGATTGCTTATTTGGGAACCCAAGTTAAATGAAATCATATGTTTAATTGAGTATTTGGACACTGGGCCTCTAAGCCCTTCTAGCTTTCCAGTATTTCTCCTCCTGTTTCCCCCAACTCCTTTTTAGAGCATTTACTATTATAATCTTATTCCTGATGCTGGATCACTGATTCTCAAATTATAGCATCCTTAAGAAAACCACAAGATTATGGCCTGACCCTATGGCAAATGATGGTGATGGCACATAGTTCAGAGAAATTTCTACCCTTATGCCCCAGGGACCATACCTACCTGATGCATTTTCTAGCACTGGGTCAGATTCTGCTACCAGCTAAATAATAATCCTATCATCAGGGATTCAACTTACTCAACACCACGAATTGCATGCTAATTAAGCTCTGGGTACTTATTCAGAATTTGTTAGCTATTGGTCATTGGATGAATGATTATTGATATAAAACACATTTAGAGAAACTAACTCACAGAGGAGTATAAAAAGGAACATTTTAAAATACTTTAATCCTTTGATATAGCTGGGATCTTGTTGCTATGGATGCAGTGGTGCAGATGACAATCCAGCTACTTCTTCATCCTTTATTTGTCCATGTCCTGCCACAACCCCCCCGTAACACATTGGAAGTCAGCCGCTAGATTTTTAAAAATAGCTTTTTGTTGATACCTTTTATTATTACGTTGCATAAATTTCCCTCTATATTCCTCTTTTTCTTCCCCTCTTCAACCATCTCTTATCGCAAAGAATTTTTTAAAAGAAAAAAAAACTCAGAGAGACTAATCAATACATTGGAAAAATCTGGCCATATAACTAGGTACTCAATGAGTATGAATAATTAGTATCCTTAAAGTGGTTATATTATTTGAAGTTGTGCTGCATATTTCCATTGGGTTGGAACCAATGACCAAATTTTACATAATTATGACTACAAATAGTGCTAATTCAAATACACAGGACATTGAGGGGATTCATTATTCACATTTGGGACCTTGCTGTGTATGTAAAGCTCCACACTCATTGGTTCTGCAAATGAATTAGGGAAAATATATTTTCACATCTTTTCTTTGGGGCCAAGTTTGCTCTTTATAATTTTGAAACACTTATTTTTGCCACTAGATCTTTTAATACTTCATGGTTACCAGTGAAGTACTTGGGTTTTATGTAGTTACCTACCTTTTGCAATCTACATGACCAAGATTATTCATTTCCTGGATAATACATTTTATGTGGCTTCTTGCTGGTAATGCTATAGCTCTGACCGTCTTTGGGGTCACCTGCAATTTTGATTCTTCAGAGAGCATGGTGTTTCATGACACTCTAGCAATAGAGCGCCATTGGGGGCACTTTTTTTTTTAGGATTGTGTTATTTCATTGGTATAGAAAACCCAATGGACTATCTATGCAATGTTATTGTCTGAGAAATAGACATACATTCTCGATCTGGTGGATTGTTAGGCCACTTTTGAATGGCTGTATATATCACTTAAGAGATCATATGGTATTATGAAGCTTGATGCAATTAGCCCAGTGTCCTCTGCAAACAGAATCAACTGAAGGACATCACCATTTATGGATAATCTAACTTCTCTTTGGATTTCCTTCATGGTGGTGCCAAGTACCTTCGGCAAACCTCTATCTTCCCGTTTTATGCCTGGCTCAATATTCTTGATCAGAGAATTTCTGAATAATTTATCGAGAAAATCTTATGACTTGAACATACACATGGGAGATTCTTTGCTGGGACTCAGAACCAGGGGTATGGAACAATGCATACAATGACTGACCCAGATGATGTGTTGGTTAGGTTAGTTTTTCTCATCTTTTTTTATATTTATAATGACAGTTTTTATTGCAGCAAAGAACTAGAAACAAAGCAAATTCTGACATATTTAGTGATGTTCAAATAAATCATGGTACATGGACAAAATGAGCTCTGATACTTCAAGAAATGATTAATATGGCAAAGGGAGCTCATAAAAATTGATTCAAAGTAAAGTTACTATGAAAAAAACTATATAAACAATGACTACAAAAATATAAATGGAAATAACAATAATAAGAAACAATGAAACTGATTCCATGTAATGTTATAATGACCAAGCTCTACCCAAATGAAAATATACGAGAAGACACCTCCTCCAGCTTTCTATAGAATTGGGGAACAATGGATGTGGACCACAACACAAGTATCAGACATTATGAATCTCTTCATTAATTTTGCTGAATTTTTTGTTCTCTTTTTTATATTAATTTATTCTTAGTTTTCAACATTCACTTCTACAAGATTTTAAGTTCCAAGTTTTCTACCCATCTCTTCCCTCCTCTTCCACCAAGACTGCATACATTCTAATTACCCCTTCCCCCAATCTGCCTTCCCTCCTGTCACTGCCCCCCCCTTCTCTTATCCCCTTCCCTTCTATTTTCCTGTAGGGCAAGATAGATTTATATACAGCATTGCCTGTATCTTATTTTCCAGTTGCATGTAAAAACAATTTTTTACATTCATTTTTAAAACTTTGAGTTAACATTCTCTCCCTTCCTCCCTCTCCATCCTCTCTCATTGAGAAGGCAAGCAGTTAAATACAGGTTATACATGTGTAGTCATGCAAAACACTTCCATAGCAGTGATGTTCTGACAGACTATATTTCCCTCCATCCTATCCTGCTCTATTCTCTCCTTTGACCTTGTCCCTTCTCAAATGTGTTTGCTTTTGATTACCTCCTTCTCCCATTTGCCCTCCCTTCTATCATCTCCCATCTCTTATCCCTTCCCCCCTACTTTCCTGTAGGGTAAGACAGATTTTCATAACCAATTGAGTGTATGTGTTATTCCTTCCTTAAGCCAAATCCAATGAGAGTAAGGTTCACTCATTCCCTCTTACCTCTTCCCTCTACCCCTCCAAGGCAAAAGTTTTTTCTTGCCTCCATTATGTGAGATAATTTACCCATTCTACCTCCCTCTTTCTCCTTCTCCTAGTACATTCCTCTGTCACCCCTTAATTTTATTTTCTAGATGTCATCCCTTCATATTCAACTCACCCTGTGCTCTCTCTCTCTCTCACACACACACACACACATACAGACACACACACACATCTATATCTATATATATCTACATATATATGTATGTATATGTATGTATATATGCATGTGTATATATATATACATATATATATACATACATACATACACATGTATGTTTCCTCCAACTACCCTAATACTGAGAAAGGTCAAATATCATCTTTCCATGTTCCATGTTCAACTTTAATAAGTCCTTTATGATTGCTCTTTCCTGTTTACCTGTTTATACTTCTTCTGATTCTTGTATTTGAAAGCCAAATTTTGTGTTCAGCTCTGGTCTTTTCATCAGGAATGCTTAAAAGTCTTCTATTTCATTCAATATCCATTTTTCCCCCTGGAGTATTATATTCGGTTTTGCTGGGTAAGTGATTCTTGGTTT
The DNA here is from genome assembly GCA_028646595.1 of Phalanger gymnotis. Classification (NCBI taxonomy): domain Eukaryota; kingdom Metazoa; phylum Chordata; class Mammalia; order Diprotodontia; family Phalangeridae; genus Phalanger; species Phalanger gymnotis. Next base: position 7,370 of record JAQQSZ010020938.1, read on the forward strand.
TAATCCTAGCTCCTTTGACCTCTGGAATATCATATTGCAAGCCCTCTCATCCCTTAATGTAGAAGCTGCTAAATCTTGTGTTATACTGATTGTGTTTCCATAGTACTTGAATTGTTTCTTTCTAGCTGCTTGCAATATTTTCTCCTTGAGCTGGGAACTCTGGAATTTGGCTGCAATAGTCCTAGGAGTTTTCCTTTAACGATCTCCTTCAGGAGGTGATCAGTGGATTCTTTCAGTTTCTGTTTTACCCTCTGGTTCTAGAATATCAGGGAAGTTTTCCTTGATAATTTCTTGAAAGGCGACGTCTGGGCTCTTTTATTTTTGACCGTGGCTTTCAGGTAATCCAGTCTCCTGGATCTATTTTCCAGGTCAGTGGTTTTTCCAGTGAGATATTTCATATTGTCTTCTATTTTTTCATTCTTTTGGTGGTGTTTTACAATTTCTTGATTTCTCATAAAGATATTACCTTCCATTTGCTCCATTCTAATTTTTAGGGAATTATTTTCTTCATTGAGCTTTTGGACCTCTGGTCCCATTTGGCCGATTCTGCTGTTTAAGGCATTCTTCTCCTCATTGGCTTTTTGGACCTCTTTTGCCATTTTGGTTAGTCTATTTTTTTAAGATGTTATTTTCTTCAGCATTTTTTGGGTCTCCTTTAATCAGCTGTTGACTTGTTTTTTTGTGATTTTTCTTGCATCACTCGCATTTCTCTTCCCATTTTTTCCTCTACTTCTCTTATTTTCAAAATTCTTTTTGAGCTTTTCCACAGCCTGAGACCATTTCATATTTTTCTTGGAGCCCTTGGATATAGGAGTTTTGACTTTGTTGTCTTCTTCTGGTTGTATGTTTTGGTCTGCTTTGTCACCAAAGTAAGATTCTATAGTCTGATTTTTTCCCACTGTTTGCTCATTTTCCCAGCCAACTACTTGACTTTTGAGCTCCTTGTTAAGGTAGGACTCTGCTCCTAGTGTGGAGGATGTACTGTCCCAAGCTTCAGGGGTTTTGTGCAGCTGTTTTCAGAGATATTTCTAGGGAACTGTAAATTTTCACTTCTTCCAATGTTGTATGATCAAAGGAGAGGTGTTTACTCCTCTCTTGGTCTGTGCTCTGGTCTGTGAGTGACCACAAACACTATTTTCTGCCTTGGAACTGTGAGGAGGATTCTCTCTCCACTGCCACCACAAGCTCTGCTATGCCAGGGCTCCTCCTTGCTCCAGAACCATCACCCAGGACTGTGACCAAGATTGAAGCACAGGCAAAGCAAGAGAATCCTGCCTCAGTGGCAGCAAAGAGATCCCTGCAATCCTCCTCTGATCAGCCCCACAAAGTCCCCCACCATCTGTGGTCCTAGAGCTCTGGAAGCAGCCACTGCTGCTGCCACCACTGCTGCCACACTGGGGCTGGGGCCAGACCACACTCCTCTCTCACCCAGGTCCCAAAAACCTTTCCAAGTGACCCTCTAATTTCTCTTTGGCATTTGTGGGTTAAGAAGTCTGGAAACCACCACAGCAGCCAGTGATTCAGTCCCCTGAGGTCTGCTCCCAGTTTCCTGGGGCCCCTTCTGCCAGCATAGCCCAGGCTGGAATGTACTCCTCTCCCAGCCCAGTGCAATAGACCTTTCCTGTTGGCCTTCCAGGTTGTCTTTGGCTCGAAATTTGTTTCCCTCTGTCATTTTGTGGATTCTGCTGCTCTAGAAATTGTTTGGAGTCATTTTTACAGGTATTTGGAGGGGTTTGGGGGAGAGCTCAACAAGTCCCTGCTTTTACTCTGCCATTTTGTCTCTACCCCTTTCTCATCTATTTTTTTTCTCTTTGATATAACTCTCCCTTCTCCCCCATCCCTTCAAAGTGGAGAGGGGTAAAGAAAAGCAGAATATATTGGCAAATGTGGGTTATGTAAAACCAAAAATTATCAATACATTTTTTAAATATTCAAACAACACACTTTATTAGAAGAGAGCCTACATTTTCCTCTTTATACCTGGTAGACATTGCTCCTAGTTCTTTCCTCTGAAGTCAGGCAGTACACATCTAAACGTTTTTCTGGATGACAATCCTTCAGATACTTTTAGATAGCTACCATGATCCCTCCCTCCCAAGTTTTTTTCTTTTCTAAGTTAACCATTTCAAGTTCCATCAACTAATCCTCTTCTGGTGGGATGGTCCTACACCATTCCAGTCACCTTCCTTTTGTGAACTTTCTAGCTTATTTGTTTTGCTAATGCTTGTTCATTTCTTTTTTTTTAGATGTAATGACTTTTTTATTTGATATTTTTTAGTTTTCAACATTGATTTCCACAAGATTTTGAGTTACAAACTTTCTCCCCATTTCTACCCCCCCACTCCGAGATGGCATATATTCTTTTTTTTTTTTTACTTTTGAACATCTATTTTTTTAAAACCTTGAGTTCCAACTTCTCTCCCCTCTTCCCTTCCCATCCACCCTCCCTAAGAAGTCAAGCAATTCAACATAAGCCACATGTGTATCATTATGTATAACCCTTCCACAATACTCATGTTGTGAAAGACTAACTATGTTTTGCTTCTTCCTAACCCATCCCCCTTTATTGAATTTTCTCCCTTGACCCTGTCCCTTTTCGAAAGTGTTTGTTTTTGATTATCTTCATCCCCATCTGCCCTCCCTTCCATCGTCCCCCTCTTT